>PVKA01000186.1:30733-70956 GCA_004027165.1 Ctenomys sociabilis
AAAAAAAAAAAAAAAAAAAAAAAAAAAAAAAAAAAAAAAAAAAAAAAAAAGAAAGAAAGAAAGAAAAGAAAAGAAAAAGAAAGACTTTAGTAGAGATGAAAACCTATCAGTGGCCAGATGCTCATCTTTCTCATGACTTGCTATTCATTTCTTCTTCTTCAGCTGGTTAATTAGTAGAAGGAAACTGTATTTAGGGATTAAATTTGCTGTGCTTTTAGACTGCAGATTGAAATGCCTTCCTAACATTCTAATATAATACCCAGAAGTAACTTGCTTTAAAGCAATTAATAAATTTTCTATCCTAACATAGCATGTTTTAGGTATAAGCTGACTGAATTTTAAGTTAGGATATTAGAAGTTCAGCCTAGATTCTGCTATGTGGAAAATCTCTTAAAAATTCTTCTAGTCTTTTTCTCAAATAACTCCTATCCACCAAACTACATGCTTCATTCCTGATATAGCCTTCTTTTATACCTTGAAATTCACTTTTGTGATTCTTTGTAAATGTATACATTTGTGTGTATTTAATGCATGTCTCTCTCACAGGACTATAAATTACATGAGAGCAGGGATCTAAAAGGCTACTTACCTTAAATGCTTAGCACCTACAGGAAAACAATGAGCACATACTATTCTAGTATTTCAAATCTAGAGCCATAGAAGTGCAGTATATACATGGGCACTTCAAAGCCTTTGGAGTGTTGATTATATGTATCAATTAAGTTTTTATCTGCAATTAATTAAGCACTATTAGAACTTCTCTTAGAGACAAGTATTTTGCAGGATATTTTCATTACATTTCAATAGTAGGTTTGAAGAACTTAAGAAGATCAAACAAAGGAATTTTAAACTTAGATTGAATATTACTAGATTCATTAAGTTACCCTGAAAATGTAAAGTAACAGATATCTGAGGATGAAAGTCACCGTAAGAGGGGCCAGGGAGATAAGCGCCTCCTTGGCTTGGGCCTGAGTTCAATCCCCAGTTCTGCCAAAAAGAAAAAGAAAGAAAGAAAGAAAGAAAGAAAGAAAGAAAGAAAGAAAGAAAGAAAGAAAGAAAGAAAGAAAGAAAGAAAGAAAGAAAGAAAGATGAAAGAAAGAAAGAAAGAAAGAAAGAAAGAAAGAAAGAAAGATGAAAGAAAGAAAGAAAGAAAGTCACCTTAGGGTTTTCTGAGACTTCCCACTGTCTTCCTTTATATAATAAAATTATATCATGCATATATATTATATATAATATATATAATTTATAATAAAATTATATTATGTATAATATATGTATTATTTTAGGGAAGGGTGCAGAGGGTCTCACTACTAGATCAGACTCAGTGATCCACCTGTTTACAGCCTCCCAAGAGCTGGGAGTATAGGCTCGCACCACCACACCCAGTCTCAAATGCAATCTTACAATGCCCTGAGAGTGGGTTCAGCACAGCAGGCCCAGGGATTGAACCCCCAGACCCTGCTCCTACTCATGGACACTTTAATCCATTGAGCTATTTGACTGGCCCCTTAACTTATATTTTTGAACAATTTTTCATGCTTGTATCCAGTAATCTGAAGTATTAATTTGAAGATAGCTATATTCAAAATAACTACCCATTATTGAATTCACATCATTTTGCTTAGTGAAACTCTAATGCTTTTATCAACTATTTTTCTGTTCTCCTTAAAAAACTGTTTTAAAATTATTAATAATGAATTCTCTTTTTTTGTTCTGACTGCTCATCTCACCAGTGACTGTACATGCTTCTGAATAGGAAAACTGATAAGGCACATTCTTAATAGTAACTACACTTGAAAAATTGTACTTTGATGCAAGTCTTCCAGTTGGTGAAATTGGACATTAGCCATTCACTTATACACGCAGGCATCCACCCTCTCATTCAATAAAATTCAGTAAACAATGAGCTTTGTGGTTAGAATGCAGAGATCCCATTACAAGCTATAGATGTGGTCTCATAAGATTATTCAGTTATATATAATCTAAGTATTACAATAATCATGGGACAACATGTAGGAGAGGATATTTCTTTTCCAAATATTTATTGGAAAAGAAGCCACCTCACCAAAGACCAAAACAATTTTTAAGAAATAAGCAGGATATAAAAGGAATAGGGAGACTATTTCACGAAGAGGAAATCAAATTAAAAAAGCACGAAGGCTGATACATTTTGGAACTAGCAATCATCTAATTGCTATTGGAAAGAGTAATATGTATCCTGGGAGAAAGTGGTAGAATAGAAAAGACACTGAACAACCAATCAGGAAAGTCTGCATATATTTAGATGTTATCAGATGTAACTCAGTGATTCCCAAATTTTCTGATCAAGAAGATTATGGGGCCTCAGAGGAAAGTGATCTACAATGTAGACTCTGCCTAAGGAGAGTCACAGGGAGAGAAAATATTCTCTCAGGCTTTCACAGAGAGCAAATTGATCAAGCAATGGCCATGACTCATCCACATGGCTGACATTGACAAAAGATCTACAAACTGTGGTACAGCATTTCAGGATAAATCCTGAGGGGATTTGGCTCACCTTGTCAAATACAAAAGTTACATTTCTTGTTATATAGATCTTACTTTATCTCATCACAATTATCTAATATTACATAAAATGAAAAGCAGGAATTAGGAGGTAGATGTACAAAACAAGAACAAGTCTGTACAAAGATAAGCCAGAGATCCGGATGATCCCTCTGCGAGTCAAGGATGGCTAGGCTTGCCAATAAAGCACTCCATACATGGGCTATGTACTTACTTCCTAATATCCCTCAGGAGACACCAACCCTGCTGCCATCTTGAAGCAGATTCATAGTCTTCAGATTCACAGTCATAGACTCAGATTCATAGTCTTCAGATGGAGGCAATACATTTCTGCTGGTGAAGCTAGTCAGTCCACAGTACAGTAGTCCTGATATTTCATGGTTTGGCTTTTGCAGACTCACTGTTTCTTAAGTTTTCAAAAAAATATCAATCTAAATTATTTACTTTGGATTTTTCTCTATCTTGCAGGATCTCGCAGTACCTACAGTATACCTATGTTGTCAAAATTACATAGATTTATGAGTTTAGAAATGGTTAAGAACATTAGAAGTGTTTTTAAAAGTGTGGAAAAGGTTTATGAGTGTGGAAAGGGTTCATAAAGCATATATATATATGCTTTATATATATATATAAAGCATATATATATATATACTAAAATAAATATAACATCAATACTTCACTGACTTTCACTTACTGCGGGAGTGGCTGGATCCATAATAAGTGAGGAACTGCTGTACTTTGTTATAGAACCTTTAGAAAAATAATGCAATATCTTTGTAGTTGAGTTTCCTGTATTGAAATTACATAGTATCCTGATTTTAATGTTTTATCATGATTTGGAAAGTGTTTATTTTTGTTAACAAATGTTTCCAGTACATAATGTTTACAATTCTAGTATGAAGCTGGAACATGTAAGCCCTCCAGGTGGGCTTACATTACTATTTGGCTACCTAATCTATCTCTAAAACATTAAAAGAAAGCTATTTTCTTCAGATTTCATAATCGTAAACACAGTGCAAGTTCTTAAAAATTCTTATGGAAAAGCTATAAGAACTTTTCACTTATTTGTATTAGAAGGTAATTAAATTATTTGTGCAAAACATAAAGCTATGCCAGAATAAGCCCCCAATAAATATAATTTTCAAAGATGTGATTCATCTTGACATTAGGAATATGCTTTGAAACAAAACATTGTGGATTTAAACTCTTATTGTTGAAGATTAAGCAAGCTACATATTCTCTCCATGTTCATGGAGATGTTTTATACTCAGTGGAGATAAATGGGATGGGAGAGAATGTTATTCCACAAATGTAGTTACTAGCATAAGAGTCCAGTGTGGTATTCCAAAGAAAGATTTAGGTGTGTGGCTGTAGAGTTTTGCTTATTCCTGCTAGTCTGAGACCATAAGTCAGATTAAAATAATAGCTTTGTGCAGTCAGTCCTACGTTATACGCATGAACCCCTGTGTTTGATGGATCTGACCTTATAAGATATGGCTGAACTTTCTGATATTTGTTATTTTTCTTGATAGGTCATTAAAATAAAGTTAACATTTAAGCAACAGGACGTGGCTTTTACCTAAAATTGGGTAGGTCGGTAGCATTGCTGTATAATTTGCTAGAGCCCTGTAAATAACAGAAATTTCAGATCTGAGAATGTCATTGATTGAGATGCAATGCATATGAGCAGATAGGTAACCAATGTGTAAGGTTGTGGAAGCATTTTCCAAGAACTAATCAACCAACCGAATGACTTGTGGCTGGCCCAGGGGCTCCGGGGAAGCCGTGCTCTGTGTTAAAGAGACACGACAGAAAAATCCTTTGATACAGTCTCTAGATTTGGATTCCATTTGAAAATAAATCTTCATTAATTTCACATTAAAAATTCACATAAAGGAATAGCAATGCCTACCCTTATCTCATAATTTAACAATGTAAATTTTATCTTCAAAATATCTACAATAATAAGAAATTGCTGTGACTTACATTTGCTACAACTAAACTGTTCCTCCCTTTGTGTCTTAAAATGTTACTAATAAAAAGACCTTGTCAAGTTTCATCAGCAAATATTAATAAAGCTGAGGGGTAAATGATTCTCAAAGAATATGGAATTTCTAAGTTCTATATTGTTTTAATGTAGCAGTACAGTGCTGAAAATAGAAAGTCTTGATTCAAGTTTTAAAATTATTTAAAGTATTTCCTTAAAGAAAAATTTCACACTAGAATTCTATACTAAAAGGTAGCTAATAATAGTACATGAGAATTAGCATATCAAAAATAACTATGCATAATTACTTATTGGAGATGATGTTTTTGAGCAACTATTCTGTTTTCCTTGGCAAAATGGAATAATTCCAAGTTATTTAACAGTATCTGTTTCTCAAACAACTAAAGACATAAGTACTCTGAAAGATACAGATTCAGAGAACAGAAATGGACTTGAGCATATAGTGCAAGACTAATTTTTAAACAGCAGGGAAAAGAAGGCTGTTTAACAATAGCAGAAACCTACAAGACAGGGCAGAAATTACCCATAGGAAAATTCAATGATCAAGTATAAATTCTCCATTCTGTAGTAAGTGAGAAAACAGTACAAACAAAATTGTTATCATTCTTAGGAGTGCTGTAGCCAGTCATTCATCCCCAGGGTTTGAAACACTCACAATGTAGAACTAGAATCCAAAACTAAAAATCATACCGCACTAAGTAGAATAATTTTGTAGTTAGCACACTTCACATTCTGACTCTTCAATTTTCTTTTGTAATTTTATAAAATGTACAATTTTTTCAACACCAAGGGGATTTTTTTCAAAATCTAGAGACACGCAGTGTATGATTTTGGCCAAAGCACTTATACATTGTGGGGCTCTACTACCTGAGGTAGAAAAAAAAAAAAAAAGATTACTCTAGTTGGATGACTCTAGTTGCTCCTTTATTCTGGCATGCAACCCCTTTCTGTCTCACTATTCTAGTGGTCTATCGTGCAGTTCACTGACATGAAGAGTGGTGCTTCCTTTAAGTAAAAGTTGAACCAGCAGTTTCAATCTCACCAGTGACTTCCCATTATGTTCTACAAAGAAATCAGAAATACCATGGGAGGCAAAGTAGTCTCTATAGCAAGGCTTTTTAAGAGTATATAATACTTCAACCTCAATATCATAAATATTCTAAGGAGCAAGATGATGTTCTTTATGTGGCTACAGTTCCACATATTATTCATGAAAACAGTTTAGCTTTCATGAGACCTTTTAAATCACAGCAACAAACATATAAAGACAATATGCTGGCATGTATTAACATTTGTTCTCATCATGCCATCTTTCCTTTCCTTGGTTAATTTTCATATAACTTTAAAAATAGAAGGAAAATATTTTTATTTGAGTGCCAGCCAAATAGCTCCACAGATTAAAGCACCTGCTTAGGCAGATGTAGCAGCGGAGATTTTGTCCCTAACATGCTGTGCCAGCTCATCCTGGGGCATGCTGAGACAGTGATTAAGACCACGCATGGCGGTGCATGCCTGTAATCCCAGGTCTTGGGAGGCTGACACAGGCAGATTACTACAAGTGTGATCTATGTAGTGAAACCCTGCAGAACTTGTAGACCCTTACAAAGATACAAAAAATAAAATCATTTGTAGTTAAACCAATTTAATTTATACTTAATGTATTTCTTTTTATTGCAGCATTGTTTATTTCTCTTCATATAATTTTTGTTAACTCACTATTACCTCTTGAAAATCAGTAATTATACAGCAAATTAAAAATTGTAGACAAAGATAGTAATATGAAAGATATAAGATGTAGAAAGTGAATTTTTGAAAAATGTTTCTGAAATGAACACATGGGATTAATAACAGATTACACATTGTGAAAAAATTTCTTACAAACTTAAATGAATATAACAACAAAAATTGTCTAAAATAAGCATGAAGAAAAGTTTACATATCAGTCCTATATATATAATATCAGTCATATATATTATATATATAATATATAGTACCAAATTAAGAAACTTATATTCATATAATTAGAATTCTTAAGTTAGAATCATGTAGGCAATAAACATGCAAAAATTTAAAATTTCTGACTTTAGTTAAAATTATTACACCATATTTCCAAGAAAAATGAAACTTTTGCACAAGAAATATTAATAAAATAATACTGATACACAAAAATGAAATTGTACAAAACTAATTATAAAGAAAAAATTATTAAAACATATACATAGATAAAATTATTAGCTATGAAAGATCACAATTAAGTAGCATCTTACTCCACATTAGAAAAGAAAGAGCAAGTGGGTAAGAAACTAGACTTTCTGAGCCGGGCGTGGTGGCGCACGCCTGTAATCCCAGCACTCGGGAGGCTGAGGCAGGAGGATTGTTGTGAGTTCGAGACCAGCCTGAGCTACAAAGTGAGCTTAAGGACAGCCTGAACTGCATAGTGAGACCCTGTCTCAAAAAGACAAAAAAAAAAAAAAAAAAAGAAACTAGACTTTCTTTTTCACTGTGTCAAAACCAAGAAACTTATATTCATATGATTAGAATTCTCAAAGTAGAAAGAAGTAGGCAATAAATATTTAAAGTTTAAAATTTTCTGAATTTAGTTCAACTTATAATACTACATTTCCAGGAAAAATGAACCTTTGCACAAGAAATTTGAATAAAATCATACCAAGATACATAAAAATAAATTGTCCAAAACTTATTGTAAAGAAAAAAAATTATTAAAGCATGTAAATAAAAAATGTTAGCTATGGAAGAACAAAATTAAATAGCATCCTATTCCATATTAGAAAGAAAAAAGAAGGACCAAGTGTGCGAGAAAGTAAACTAGTTAAAGGACTGAAAGAAAAAAAGATCTATCCTCTTTGAATTTTATACTTAGCAAACATACCTTTGAAAACTAAAAGTAACATATTTTCTAGTTATACAAACTTGAAGTATTTTAATACCTCCAGACATAGCATACTGGAAATAACAAAGAGCATAATTCAAAAGGCAAGGGAAGTTGCAGTATGCTCCTGGATGAACAATAAAGGGCTCTCAAAGTGATAGTTATGCAGGACTATATAAAATATATTAGGTGTACTCTTATTTAAAAGGTCATTGAAGATTTTTATGAAACAATACAAATCTTATGTCGGATTATGCACCTATATTTTTATTCATATATATGTATATGTATGTGTGTATAAAAGACAGGGAAGAAGTAATATAAAGTCATCAGTAAATGGAAATATACTTTTTGAAGTTTCTAATACTTAGGAGAAGATATCATATGATGTCTTTTAGATAAATTGTAATTCAAAGATATAGTATAAACCTTAAAACAAAGATTGAGATTAAGCGTTATTCAGAAAATTAAATACTAATTAATTAAATGTTTCAAAACAATTGTACTAAGAAAAAAGTTTCTATGATAGTAAAGAAGTACTAAGAACAAAACATAACATAAATGCTGGAATGACAAATAAATGACCATCACTTCTGACAGTTTGAGAATAGGATATCGCACAAAGTTCTAGTGTGTTGTGGACATGGATAATGACCATGACATTTACTGGTGGCCAGGTGTCACTTGTGGGACTGAGCTACAGCTATTTCCTTGAAATCCACCCTGTAGTCTCATATGGAATCATGACCCATAGGGTGCAACAGAAGTCCATTTGTAGAGTGTGCTGATGGGAATATTTTGCTGCTGTATGCAAAAGAATAACTGAAAGACTACTATTACCTCTTATTCTCCTGTGTTTAATTCTTTGCCCTGTTTGGTGGGTTCTTTTCATTCTCATTCATGGGGTTGTGATCATTTTGCTCCCTGTCTAGAACATCATTTAGTAGTCTGTGTAGGCTTGGCTTTGTCATCATGAAATTCTTTAGTTGTTCTTTGTCATGGAAGTATTTTACTTCTCCATTATACTTGAAAGAGAGTTTTGCAGGGTATATCATTCTGGGTTGGAATTTTTTTTTCTTGCAAGACTTGAAGTACTTTGCTCCATGCTCTTCTTGCCTTATGGTTTGTGAAGAGAAATCTGCTGTTATTCTGATGGGTTTTCCTTTAAATGTGATCTGTTTCTTTTCTTTAGGGGCTTTTACTATACTGTTCCTGTGCTGAATTTCTGGGATCTTGATTATTATACATCTGGGAATGGTTTTAATTGGGTTGATGTTATTTGGAGTTCTATATGCTTTGGTTCTCTGAATTTCAGATTGTTGCCCCATATTTGGGAAGTTTTCTGCTATTACTTCTGCTCACATTCTTTTTATAACATTTGTATTGACTCCTTCTTTCTCATGGATGCCTATTAGTCTCAAATTGTTCATCTTCACATCATCTTGAAGGTGTTGAATTATTTTTTCCTGCATCCTGGTTGTTTTTAAGAGATCTTGCTTACTTTTTCACTAGCTGCAATGGTATCTTTAAGGTCAGAAAGTCTATTGTCACTTTCACTCAAATGGATTTGGCAGGATTAAAGTTTTAATTTCCTGTATGTCACTTTGAACCTGTTTCATACCTTCTATTTCTTTCCTATATTGGTTATTCAGGGGTTCCATCATTTTTATATTCTGTTCCATTTTTTTATCAGTGTATTCTTTAGAAACACTTAGCACTTTAATTATAGTTATTACTGCTTTTTTTTTTACTTCAGAAAGTATTTCTGATCTGATTTTTTCTATACTTTTCTGCAGTTGTTTCTTTACTTCCAATGCTATTATTTCATAGATTTCAGATATGTGATTTCCAATTTCCTCTGTGGTAGTGTATTTGTACTAAGTGAACTCGGGGCCTGAGACTGCTTTTTTCTCCTTTTCTTTGTCATTTTGTATACCACTGACTTTTGACCTTTGGTGTATAGCTTAGATAGAGTTATTACCTTAGCACCAGGTCCAGATCTATGAAGTTCAGACTCCTTCAGGTGGGTGTGGCTTGGGTCTGGCTGCTGTGCTCCACTTCTTCCTGCTGCAACCTTGCAGATGAACCTTTTGTGTCACTCTGGCAAGGTATTTTGCTTCTGAACCAGCTAGGTGGGTCTTGCCTCTAGCCTCTTTGCAAGGAGTTCTGCTGAAGGGTTCCACGCTGGGCCTGCACTCTGGATCAGATGATAATTCGGCAGCCTCAGGTGGTCTCACTCATACCTATACTTTTCATTTGTACATATATTCTGTATGTGGGCCTGGTACATGCATATTATACATGCCAACTCCTTTTTTCAACCACCTTTTTCTCTCCTCACTTCCACTTCGCTCCATCTCTTAGTCTCTTTCCCATGTGACAAGATCAGTTGTTACTAAATAGCAATAAAATAAATATTTTATAACATATATATATACCTAAATATGAACATATATATATATGTATATATATATGTAATTTTATATATACTTTATATATACAATAGATAGAAACACAAAGATATATTCTATTAAGTTAAATTACAGTTTTTCTGGGTCTTAACTCAGAGATAATCATCTACCTATGGATTTGATTTCCGTCTACACAGGAGTATGTGTTCTTAGAAGTGATTTTAACCTTATGGGATGAACATAGATTATTGGTGATGAGTAAAAATATATCTTAGACATTGCAATGACATGTGTGACTGCAAGATTAAATTGATCTCTTTACAGGTAATTTAAATTACACTTTTCCATTAGGATAAATAATGAAAATAATATAGAGAAAGATTAAACTATAAAAATTCTGAGTCACATTCTGGGAATCTTCCTAATTTGTTCTTTTTAAAATCCTTGGAGGGCTACTTCAAGTCCTACTCATTTTTATATAAATTTTAACATTATCTCACATTTTATGAAAACACTATTTTGAGCTTTTCTTTGGAATTGCAATGAACCTAGATCACTCAGATACTCTGAGTGATTTAAAAATTTTCCATGCTATAAGCATTATATATATATATATATATATATATGTCCAATTTTTCTCTAATTTCACTAAGACTATTTTATAGCATTAAATCTAGAAGACATAGATTTGTTAAATTCTTTTCATTATATTCTATCGTGGGTAGTACTTTACATTTCACTCTGTATGAAAGATTGTACTATATTTTCTGGAGGGGTTTGGAGGCTTCCCAAGAGCAGCGCTGAAGGTCTCATGCATACGCCAGGTGTGAGCTGGGTCCAGAGAGGTTCCACAGGTGCAGGGGAGCATGGAAGCTCTTCCACATACTCCCTGGCTCTGGGCTTGGGCTGGGTCTGGAGGGGTCCAGTTGTATTATATTTTCTAATTGATTTCTATCATGTAGGAACAAAAAAGTATTTTTTTATAAATTCACTTAACATATTTAATTTGCATGTTTTGCATAATCATTTACAAAATAGTTTTCATGTGGTTTGTCCAAATAAATACAAATCATCTTATAAACAACTGTGTTGCCTCTGAATAAAGACAATGCACTTGTTGCTTTCCAATCTTTATTATCATATTTCTTTTTCTTGCCTTATTGCATTGGCTCAGACTTTCTAGTGCAATGTTGCCTAGAAGAGTATTTTCTCAATTTTAGGGGAAATGTTTTCTAATTCTTCAAATAATATAATGTTATAGAATTTTCACAGAGGTACTTCAGTACATTAAAGTTTGCTGAGAATTCTTTTTTAATTATCACTAGTAGACATAATATATTTTGAATTTTTTCAAATTTATATACACACATACATACATATATATATACACACACATATTGACTTTTTAATATAACCTGATTGTTCCTTCCAGAAGTATTGCTTTTTCATCATATGTGGCATTTATAAACTTTACCAGATGTAATTTTCTTAAATGTTAGTAAGTTTTGTGTGTATTTTATAAAAAATATTAGAATAGTGACTTCTTTGTTATCCAATAACTTCTTTTGAAATCAGTTATTGACTGTCATGTAAACTGAAGGGTTTTCTAGATATCTTTCCATGGGTGATTTTTGTTTAATTCTACTAAAGTTAGAAAACACATCCTGTAAGACCAAAATCATTTAAAATACATTTGGATTTATTATTACCTGAAAAGCAGGTGGTCTGTTTGGGTTAACATGCCATGTGCACTGGGAAGAGCCATTATTATCATCTTATTTAAAACTGCAACATCTATCACATTTTCTGTTCTCCACTCTTACACATCATTTTCTTCACATTTCATTTAGCATGGCCTGGAACAGTGCCTACGCTAAGTATCTATGAGTTTATTACTTGTCCCTCCTGCCAGACTGTAAGTACAATAAGTTTAAAGATTTTGTGGTATTGCCCATTTAACAACATTTTATACATTGGCATATTTTTCACTAAATGATCAAACATACTTTCTGCTTAAGTACTATGGTTCCCAATTCAGGACCCATGTAGAATCATATGGAATCCTTTTTAAAATAGTGATTTCCAAGTAAATCTGATTCTGTAAGGTAGTGCCCAGGGTATTTATAGTCTCTAAAATCCCCTGGGCAATTTTGACTTCCATAAGGGGGTGAGTGATCAACTTACCTGGATACCAAGTTCTTATTACTTGGTCAGTAAATAACTCATGTATTTACCTTAGTCTGCACATCGGATAAGTGAGATTACTTAGAAAAACCCCAAGCTTCAGTTTCTCTTTAAAACAAAAAGAAAACACTTCTCTCTTACATCACAGGTCTTTTTTTTTAAGATATGTAGTTCACTATGTAGTTTAGGCTAGCTTTGAACTCATTCTGTTGCCCAGACTGGCCCCAAACTCACAGTGATCCTTCTGCCTCAGCCCCCCAAGTGCTTGGATTACAGGCATACACCATCACTGGCTTTCCATAAGACAAATTTTAAAATGCTCTCTAAACTGTAATGTTGTTTTGCAAAGTCAAGTTTTTAATTCACTGATATATTTGAGTGAATTTGAGCTGTGTGTCAGGCTAAGTGACTGGCCATGTCATTAATTTCTCCTGGTCTCTGTTTATTCGAGAGAAAATAATGAAGACTGAATTTTTAATGTATTTAGTATGGGATCCACATGATCTCACTGCACAGGTTGGATTCATAGTGATCCTCCTGTTTTCAGCCTCACAAGTGCTAAGATTATAGGCCTGTGCTACCATGCCCAGTCTCAATCACCCTCTCAGCATGCCCTCAGGAGGTATGCCAGGGGATTGAAATCCTGGCCCCTGCATCTGCCTATGCAGGTACTTCAACTCTCTGAGCTACCTGGCGAGCTATAGAAGACTGGAATTTAAGATTTACAAAGTTCCATGGAATAGCATGTAACTCTATAATATATCAGCCTGCAGATATATCAGCTGTTTTATTTTAAAATAGCCTCCAGAATCAATCACTTGTATGATAATGTCACATACCACATCATGTCTGTAACACATTAGTCATTCCCCTCCTCCTATAAACACACACAGGAGGGAAAAAATGAGAAAAAAATCTGGTTAAAGGAGAGAACAAAGACCTTAGCTACAAACTTCTGAGTTGGTACTATTAAAATACTGTGTACTATGTATTGTTCAGAAACTTTCCAGCTTAATGATCAAACGATCTATTCTTCTCCTGGAGTCTATGTACAAATGTAGCATTGTGGGTCATACATTACAATGAATATTTGTTTTGCCAGATTGTACATCTTTATTAACACTTCTTTATTGAGTTAGGGTAACTCAATTAGAAGCTATCTAATGTTGGTTCTTAGTGATTTCCAAGCCCACAAACCCCTCATGGAATTCAATTTTCATTAGTAAAGCTCAAAAATTGTGAGTGTAGATTCTTAACAGACTGCATCACTCACTGGTGATGATTGCTTTCTCTGAGACTAAAGTTGACCCTTAGCAATTGGGCTCTTCACCTGGGGCCGGATACATTCTTTTCCATAAATTGCTAATCTTCATGGCTTTCAATTTAAAAATTCATCTTTAATTCAGATTTTCGTTCTGTAGCACACTGATTCATTCATTGTCTCAGTTGATACTAAAGCTCACTTCCATGATAAGCTTTCATAAATATGGATTTTGGTCTCTTCCTTATCAAACACAAACTTCTATCTACACACTTTCTAAATATGTCCGTGTATCTTTTAATCTCCCTATTGTTCTCTTCTTTAATATTAACTTTTTCATACTCATAGGTATCAATATTTATGATAATTCAATAAAGCTCCACATGACAGAAACAATTTCAGTAACACTCCTGAATCTTTTTCACAGTTAATGGATTTTTAGCTAGTAGTAGAAATAAATGAATTTTAAATGGAGAATTTAGTTGTATAGAAAAAGGAAATAAATAATATAAGATAACCCCAAAGAATCTAACAGAAGAGTATATTCCAAATTTCAAGTATTTCTTCAACACAAAAACAAATTTTAGCATATGAAATTTCATTCCCCCTTCATTTTGGAGGTATTGTTTACATAGAATGAAATTCAAATTTTTTCCTGAAGTTTGCTGACTTTTGTCAAATGGATAAACCCATATAGCTGTTACCATATGAAGATGTAGAATATTTCCATCACCATAAAAAGAATACCTTCCAGTTCATTTTATCAAATCTAGTCCCATCCCTTAAGGTAGCCGCTGTTGAAATACCCATCACTGTAGCATGGCTTTGCCTGTTTTGGCAACTAAGCCTGGAAGGCACTGAGTACATGTCTTCACTATTTGTGCATAGACTACATGACTAACAAAATCACTTGCTTATGGGAAAGTTAGATTATTCGCTAAAGAAAAATAATAAGAAGCAAGAGGTGAAAGGAGAGGAGAAAAGAGGAAGAAAGATAAAGTGTTTGAGGTCATGCTGGGTTTGGAAAGTATGATTCAGTATAACAGTTGAATATTTTAACACTGTATTTTTTTGAAACAAGACATTGCTGTATAATCTGAGACTGTCCTTGACCTCAGTATGTAGAACACTGTATTTTAAATTGCTTTATTTTATTAAGACCTCACAAATACTTTTGACACAAACTTACAGTGTTTTTGTACCTGGGTTCTTTTAGTCAACATAATATACTCAGAATCATTCAAATTAATAACTATTGGAGATTGAATCTTTATTACTGAATTGCAGTATATGAGCTTGATTATATATTTTCTATAATTAATATTTAGATTGTCTCTGTTGTTTTTAATATAAGTTATGACATTGTCATTAATATCTGTATACTTGTCTTTCTATGAATATATGTCTTGATTTTTCTTGAAAGACATCTAGAAATGAAAATTTCTAGATCATAAGGTAGTTGTGTGTTTAGTCTTACAAGAAATGTTGAAACTGTTTCTCATTTGGTACATAGGACTAATGTTTAAATTCTTGACATCCTTATATTCAAAGTAATCCTATCAGGTTGGCCATTAATTTCTGAAAAGAGGTCAGCCCCGACCCTGGGAGCACTGAGACAGCCATTGAGACTGGGCTTGATGGCACATGCCTGTAATCCCACATCTTGGGAGGCTGTAAACAGGTGGATCACTATGAGTCCAATCCAGTAGTAGAGACCCTGAACACTATGTAGACCCTTCCCAAAAATACAGAAAAAAGAGACACCCAATTATTTAGTAAGGTGTCATTTAAAGTACAACTTAAAGCTCTTTATTGTATAATCAAAGGGCCATGCAGTCAAAAGGCATCACTGTTTTTGTTAGGTATGAATTTAACATTCTCCAAAAATAGCCTCAAATTCTTGAGAGCCAAATTTGGTAAATGCTTCAGATACACCTAGATCTCTATGAGTGTTTTATTGCAGTACTTAGTACCATGTGCTGATATTTCAGTTATATTTGTCTGTACAATAATTGTAATATAAGTTATTTCAGGGCCAATGTAGTATCTTACTCATGAGGAGTTCATGTTCATTTTTTCCTAGAAGTCTATTAGGAAGTGGCCTCATTAAGCCCAGCAATGTTGATGTCTAAATGCTGCCAAGGGCGGTCTATCTTATATGTTTTTTAAATGTAAAGATAAAAGTAAGCATGATTATAGGTGAGCAAAGAAGAAATAGCTAGGAATGAAATAAAGAAAATTGGAAAAAGTAAAAGGATATCTGTCTACTTTGTAATACTTTTATTACAAGATTTATTCACCCAGTGGCCTAGGAATTATTTAGTCTTAACATGAATTTCCAAAATCAAATGGCAGGAAGATTTTCAGGCTGCACATTCACAGGGGAGTGAACCAAAGCACAGCACCCTCTTCTTCATTAGTGGACATTCTTGCTGGGCTTATTGGAAATGGTATTGCTTGACACCTCCTGAAGGTCGGTTTTGACAGTCAGTAGATTTGCAGTACTCTGTATTTTCCTCTTCTTCTTCTTCTCTAAATTTAGAGATGATGATTCTTTCATGTACTACATCTTTTCACTCATTAGATTCTTCCAGATTGCCTGGGAAGATTGTAGAAAGTCTTTTGAATGACAACATCTCAGCACTCTTTCTGAACATTGAGTAATATTGTCACTAGGTTTTAGAGGACGGATTATTTTCTTGGCAGGTGGTGTGTCCTCCGTAGGGTTCATTAGGCTTTCTGTAGGGAAGATCTGAAGTGCACCACTGAATGCTGTCATAAGAAAGAGAAGTGGTTTGGGCCTAATTCCTGATGGAGCTGCAAAGACTACAGTTCTCTTTTGATCTCTGAAATCTAAATAGGTCTTGTACAGTTGTCATACTATTGACTGTTCATTCCACAATGATGGTTCCTCCCATCTAAATCTTTTATGCTCTGAGTTTTATGCTGATGCTTAGTTTTATATAATCATAGTTGACACTGTTGTGTATTTAATAATATCAACAATAAGCAGCTGTGAGGTCTAAGCATGCACATGCGTGTGTGTATGTGTGTGTGTATGCGCACGCATTGCATGAAAGTGTTCTTCCTTTTAGACCTCTTTCCTCTGGGTTAAGCAGTTATACACACAATTCAATTTTCTTTTTTTTCTTTGCAGAACTCCTTATAAGATCCTTCACTTGGTCAATGACAGTTATTTGACAGAGAAGGGTAGAGGAAATGATTTCTCACTTTCAGTAGAAAGATGATTTACAAATTTTCCTGAGCATGAAAGCTCAGTTTAAACTTATGATCTGGTTAATGATAGGAGATGGTACTGGTTACCATGCTATTGGTTAAATTAAAGATCTGTTCTGCATAAGAAAGCAGGAAAAGCAATGAGGTAATTTTACACATAATGCTTCCCACTAATAATAGTTTGTATCACTTTAGAAAGATGTAATTTCATGAAAAAAGCAACTTTTATTTCACACATGAAGTGAAACATGTATGAATAATTAACCTCTTCTCTGCTGCAAATTGACAATTAGGTATGCACTGAACATCCCAAGGACATGAATTCAAGGTTTATTTTTATTTTCATAAAACAGTATGATTAATAGCTGTGCCCAAACTGATATATAGATAGATAGATAGATAGATAGATATAGATATAGATATAGATATATATGAAAATTTTGAGGTAAAATGATGGGCTAAGGAATAATTTGAAAAATATATTGAAACATTATGCAGGATTATTTTCATTTATAGTAGACATGAGTATAACCATTTCCTTGTCATTCATAATATCTCTAAGTCATTTTCAAGTTTATGCTGTATTTTAGTACCTATGATCCACAGTTTACAGTTTATTTATAAGTATAAAAATTAGACCTGTCTGTACTTAATAGTTTTGCCATTATATGAGTACAAAACATTTGATTTTAAGCAAGTGAGTAAAGGTCATATGAACTGAACTAGAAATACAGAAGAGCCCAGCAACACCAGAAACAGCATGTTCACATGTGTGAAGAAATTGTGATCTACATGTGACTATTTCTAGATTAATCTTTTTTTATAGGACCTACAATAACCAACTGTATTGGCTACATCACTTTAAGCATTAAAATATAATACTGCAATAGTTCTAAATATATTCTTACAGAAGAAAATAAGAAGCCTACAACTTTAGACCCCAATTAGCTATCATGACTTTGCTTATTAGTTTCTAGTCTTGTCTATTTGGTTTTTATATTTTTACACAAAACTCATTCCACATAACATTTTTGTTAAGTATATCTACCAATATAGGCTGACATGTTTCCATAGGTTGCAGATTTTTTGTGTTTTCTTTTCCTGCATTTTAAGAAAAGAACAAGTTTACGCTAATTAACTAAAAATAGCACTGCTACAGAATGACTGACATGATGGAGTTGTAAATGCTCAGTTGTCAGTACTGAATTGGACCTTTCCTTCAGTCAGGATCTGTAACTACAAATACCGCATTCTGGGCCTTTCAGATCCCTAAAAGTAAATATTTCAATGTAGACTCATGCTTTGTAAAGATCAAAAGAGAATGTACTACATAACATATTCTTGTCATTATTTTTAAAAATCTATGGGACTTCATAAATGTATGTTTTGAATTATGATTATGATATCGAAGAGGAAGATTATTATTTTCTCTATCAAGTACAATCCAGTAACAATCAAAATAGAATAAAATTTGCCTTGATCACATTTCCTGAAAACATCAGTGGAGATATCTAGAATTATTAGATATTTATTAATGAAAAACATACATGTTTGCAATTTTCTTCATTAATATTTCAAAATTAAAATTATTTCTTGTGTTTCATTATAAGACATAGTGTTGTCTTTATAAATCTAGAATAACAGTGTCATAAAATTAACTCATTAGGGTTAAAACTATCTAATACAAAACATTATCCATTTATATACTCACCCCTTAAATATTAATTGAACACATGTTCTGTGTGTAGCAAGATAGAGCAAAGTCCATTATTACCCAGATCTCTTTCCTCAGAAAGCCTAATATTTCTAAGGTGAAACATTTTGGAAAGAAAGCCTGTTAGGAATATTAGTGGCCACATTGCTCTATTTATTCCATGTGTAAGGTGGAGTAAAAGAAAGAAATTCAATCAATATTTAGCTTTTTTTTCATATAAGACATGGTCCTTAGTAAGACTCATCTGCAAAATTAAGATCTCGGAGTGTATGTAATGAATTTTCCTCCTCAGTGGGTCTGGATAATCTTAATTTAACAAGAATCTCAGCTCTGTGGCAGTGCTTGGTTCCCACTGAGATTTTCATTCTTTTGCCAAAGCAGAGCACTCAGCTTTAACTACACAGCCTCAACATGATTCCTCTTTGGGCAAGCAAAAACAGAATTCACCTGCAGACCCGTGTGCAGAGATGCTGCCGTATATATGCTACATGTGTGGATTATAATTTTAACAAATAGCTTCCTAAATATGTAGCAGCATTGGTGGTGTGACTACGATCAACGCAACTTTTTTCTAAAAGAGGTGTCAGTAATGTTTTCTCTTTAGATATTCCTTTTAGATATTTAGATTTTATGCCTAAGGTTTTAGGGATCAGAATAATTTATAACATTCCCCTAGGAACATCAGAAGACACTGTACTAAGAGATTTTTAAATGTTCTTAAAGAAATAATAAATATCTAAGGAGACAGTTATGTTTAACACCCTGATCTAATATACATACATACATATATACATACATCTTATGTATTTGGTTCAGGGTCTCACTACACAGCTTGGACTCATAGTGATCCTCCTGTTTTCAGCCTCCCTAGCACTGGGATTACGGGCATGTGCCACCATACCTGGACTATATCACTGGCTCAGCGAGCCCAGGTGTGGGGCAGCAGGGCACGCAGGACTGGGGATTGAGCTATGGTCCCTGCATTTGTCAAAGCAGGCACTTAGTCTGCTGAGCTATCTTGCAAATCCTTTTATTTTGTATATATGTATTAAAAGGTTATACTGTGTGCCATAAATATGTAAAGTTACTGCCTTAAAAGTAAGACTATATTTTATAAAAGGCACTATACTCATTAATCTTTGCTATAACAGATATGCTTAATTTAATTTTAAAGACGTACATTTTTAGGGCCGGCCAAATAGCTCAGCATATTAAAGCACCTGCAAGCAGGTCCAGGGGCCAGGGGTTTGATCCCCAAGCCTGCCTTGCCAGCCTTGCCTCTGGGGTGCACCAAGATGTTGCGATTGGATGTGGTGGCATACATCTGTAATCCCAGCAGGTAAAAGGAGAATTACTGTAAGTCTGATCTAGTAGTGAGACCCTGAACACCCTGTAGACGCTTCACTAAAATAAAAAAGGATGTACATTTTTAATTTATCTTCAAATGATGACTCTAATTATTTTTAGCACTTTATTGCCAGATTAGTAACTTAAATAGATAATTACAGAAAAAATTTTCCTTCAAGAAAAATCACTTTGAGGGCTCCTTCAGCCACTTAGGTATAAAATTTGATTACTGCCCTTCCTAGTGGTAAATTAAGATGTTCAATTGGAAACAGATTCTATAGCAGCACTGAGGGGTTGTTGGATCCATAATCTACCTAATCTGAACAACAGTAGGTGTGTTGATGATAATAATGATTTCAAATGTGTTGTACTTTAGACTTTATTCTATTCTTGGATTTTAAATTAACATAAATTAAGCACCTGAAAGCCTGGCTTCACAATAGAAATAAAATAATGTCTTATATGTCAATCAGCAATGACCCCACTTCTCTGGTTGCCTTTCTCTGCATTAGTCAGTATCGCTGGGAAAAAAATACATGACACCCTCAACTTTAAACAGGTTCATAGTTCAATTTCCTTGAGTGTATGAAATAGGACAAGGTTCACAGTTCAATTTCATTGTTGGTGCCAACCCTAAAATACCATAGAGGAAGGGCAAGGCACAGGGTAGCTACCACAGTCATAGCAGGCAGAAGGCAGAGACAGAAGGAGCTGGCATCTTCCAAGACAATCAAGATGAAGTATCACAGTATAGTATGTTATCCCCAGATAAACTCGGTTTGGCAGAAAGAGACAGAGACATCAGAGACAGAGACAGAATGACAGAGATTTGTGTCCTATTTAAATTCAAACTGGATGTTTAGCTACTTAAAATATTAAGGAATTGGAAATACCTAGTATGATGTGGCTTCTATGAGTCAATAAACCATTGCAGATAATTTCTACATGAAACAAATTAAATTTCACACAAATTTAGCATCTAAACCCTCTGATATCTTTGCTTTTACCATTTCAGAATATTCCACCATATGTTCCCACAGGGATTGTTATAATGGTCACCTAACTGATTTTTTTTTGTCTTCAAATTTATCTCATTTTTGTCTGAATCTGATCTTTCCTCACTGTAGACAAGAACTATTTATAAAGTATGGCTAACCCTTTCTTCTCCCTACTTAAAAACATCTTTGAATGCCATTGTTCTGTAATAAAAAGCATAAAGATATTGACAGGCTTCTGAGTTGTTTATCTGGCTACAGTGCACATCTCAGCTCATCGCTGACCATTCCCCAGTCTCACACTTCATCTCAGAGAAATGGTGTGTAAAGCTGGATTCCATCATATTCACTATTGTACTTGGGCATTTGGGTTTAAATATACCCTTCTCTCCGCCTTGACACATGCATCTTCACTTATGCTCCTACCTGGAAAACTTCTAGTATTTTAATGGATATACAAATAGATACTTCTTCACTCAACAATTGAAATTAAATATTTGTAATGTATTATTTGCATACAGCTTACATCTTACTTTAATTTCCTACTTCCCTGCCCCACTAGTCTGTAAGATCTGTGAGAGAAAGATGCTTGCATGCATTGTTGGACAGGAAAACTGTATTGCAGCTCATTTTATCGACGACATGGCACACACTAGATGTCTTGGGAGAAAAACTAATTTGAAGTTCTGTCCTATAAAAATAATCAAAACTAAGATAATTAAAAGCTCTAGGAAATATAGCTAGTTAGAATGGGGGAAACAAGGGGCACTACAGAAGTATCATAGCACAGACAAACCACTTAGAGTTGACCAACTATGCACAAGTTCTCCTAAATTTCACAAAATATTTTACAGTTAGATTATAGGCATACAGGTGTTCTAATCATCAGAGTGAAGAAGGTCACTTTATAGGAAAAAAAAAACTAACTCTTATTTTGTTGTTTCCATTTCTTCCTTCATGTAGAAAAGTGATCTTGAATACCCCTGTGTTCCAGAAAACACAGTTGTAAGGTCCAAAAAAGCATCCTAATCTACATGAGAATGAGTTAAGATTTTTTTTGTTCTCAATCTCTTAAATTTCAGGTTTTGTCAAATACAAACATGAATTAATTACTCTGACTAGGACAGGATATGATGTCTGTCTTCTAGAAGATTTAGTTCACTGGCTTCCATATTTCATTAGACAATTCCCTCTAACCTCCAAGTCCTAGTGATGCAGATTACTAGCTCACAATTAAGTTTAGCATTTGAGAAAGGAAGCAGAAGCATTCTTTTGACAAAAGAAAACATACATTTGGCCAATCCAATAGTCAAGATTCAAATTTCAAGAAAGTTTCAGAAAAAAAGGCAGACAGAGCTGTTCAACCATAACAGCTCACCCAGGCAGACAAAAGGCACAGATGGACGTGAGATTACTGCCATGTGCAGGCCAACACCACTGCCAGTCAAGGGCTCCACAGTTGTCAAAGCCAGTGCACAAAAGGACCCAAATGCTAACTCATGGGCAGCCAGGTAAAATGTACCACTGCAAGCTACAAGTCCCACTACAAGGCTGGCTGGTTGCCTCTTTACTTTGTAAAGCTGGCATTTAAAATCACTCTGGAAGATGAAAGTATGGAATATAAGTTGACATTTCATTTTATTCTATATATTTGTTAATTATATTATCATTGTCAGGGAATGATAAATTGTAGCACTTGCACCTAATGTAAAAGTATATATGATGTCGAAGGATTACATAGATACTAAAAGATAGGTGACAATTAACTAGAAGAGGGCTGGCCAGATAGCTCAGAAGACTAGCAGGGACTGGGATTCGATCCCCAGCATGGTGTGCCATCCCTGACCCCAGGGTGCACTGAGACAATGACTAAGAGTGAGAACAGTGGCATACACCTGTAATCGCAGCACTTGGGAGGCTGAAAACAGAAAGATCACTGTGAGTCTGATCTGCACGGTGAGACCCTGTTGACTCTGTACTAAATACATAGTAATAAAATTAACTACAAGCATATCATTAAGAGACCTATGGTAAAGTTATAGAAACCTAAATCTGTATTTGGCCATACGTATTTGCAACATTTCTTGGAGTTTCACATTCTTATAAGGATGAGAGGAAGGAGAAAAGAAAAAGGCTATTTGATTTATCATTAAAATCTTCCTTTCTCCCACATCCTGGCTCACAAGCTCCCAGATGCTCAAGAAAATTTTCTAAGGGAAAGAGAGTGAGGAAAAAATTAGGAGAAAGTAATACAGAAGTGGAGAAGAGAGATGAAGAGATGAAGGGAGGAGAGTGGAGGCAGAGAATTTGCCCCACTTTGTGCCTTCATTATATCAAAATTCTTACATTTACTTGTAATAAACCAGTATTTTCTTTTCCGAAGACTTTTCTATTTCTTCCTACAAAAGCAGCTTGTAAGCAGATAATTTTCAGCTAAATCTATTACTTTTGTTCCAAAAATGTGTATCCTCACACATTTCATGCTAAATAATTGAGCATTCAACTTTTTAAAAGCTTGTTATATTTTTGATGACTAGAGTTATAATAACATTAGTTGATGCTGTGTAATTTGGGAAGTTGTAAAATTAGTTTTTCTTCTAGAAATGGTTCTTTTCTTACTCTGTTTCTGTTGCTTTCTTCACATTTACTTTCATGTTTCCCTTCATTCCCTTGTAGCATTATTGTAGTAGTTGCTACAAGCACCTTGCTATGTACACCTGTGCTCACTGAAGAAGCCACTGTTACTAGGTGAGCAATTTCTGTAGGGGTCAATGTATTCTTCCCTCAAGTAGCTGCAGTAAGAGAATATTAGAAGTGCCCATTGGGTGGTGCTTCTAAAAGTAACACTTGGCTAGGGCAGAGCTGGAATTGATGACTGAGATCCCAGCTTCCCTGTCTGTTGCCTGGCAACTGATATTATTTTGAGATATGCTTCTGATGTCACTTGAAGGAGCATCAGCAGATTGAATCCTATTGGTCCACATGGAATCCTGTGCAGCAACAGCTCCATTCTTTGTCTTTCCCACTACTGCCCTTTGCTTGCAGTAGAATGTTCTCAAATGAAATACACATGCGCACCCTTCTCTGATTGACTGCTTTTGGCAAAACCAAAACTAAGACCATGCAACGAAAACGAATTTGGAAAGAAACTAACCACTAAAACATGATTTTGTGTATGAGACATACATTTTAATTACTTATTCTTAGAAATTCTTTCAAATATTTCACTAGAATAATATTGCTCCCTATACCATAGGAAAAGTATAATATTCTTATTTTCTTTTATAAATCATTTTATGTTCTCCTGTAATAAATGACAACCCAAAGGATGAGGGGTCAGGGAAATGGCTCAGTAGAATAAGTGCTTCCCTGGCAAGTGCAAGGGTCTGAGTTCAATCTCCAGTTATGCAAAAAAAATAAAAAAATAAAAAAAGGAGTTGAACCTTCCTATAAACCTTAGGCAAAGCTCACTTTCAGTCTGTGTTCTGGGGATAGTTATGTCATTATATATCCTTTGAAGAGCCAATAGAATCCTTCTGAAAAAAAGGTGTTCTTGCTTAGTGTTCTTAGTATGCAAAGTGCATAAATGTTTTAGTTACTTTCTGTCTCACTGAGACACAAAACCCCACAAGCACAAATTAAAGAGAAAAGGTTTATTGTGACTCACAATTTCTAGATGCTTCAGTCTCTGATTGGCTGGTTCCAAAGCACAGCACCGTGGCAGAGGCACATGGCAAAGGAGTGTGTTCAAGACATGCCAGTCAAAAGCAGGATGACATGGGGAGGAGGCAGAGAGACACACATTTCCAGGCCACACCCCAGTGATCCACCTCCTCCAACCAGGCCTCACCCTTCAAAATCCCACTTAACTATGAGCTACTCCTCAGTGGACAACACAGATGCCTACCAGGCCCCATGATCCAATCATCTTCTAAAGCCCCACCTACGAATGCCTGAGGCTTTTTGGGACAACTTGGTATGAATCATAATATGCACAAATAAGTAAAAATGGATATTTAAATATTTTCAAGGGTTGGGGCTGGGGAAATGGCCCAGTGGAATAAGTGCTTCCCCGGCAAGTACAAGGGCCTGAGTTCAATCTCCAGTTCTGCAAAAAAAAAAAAAAAAAAAAAAAAAAAAAAAAAAAAAAAAAAAAAAAATTCAAGGGCTATGAAAGTATAATTATTGATCAATAGGAAGACTTTCTCTTTTTTATTTTTGTTATTTTTAAAGAACACAAAAAAGTAATAGGAAAAGAAAAAACAATATTAGAAATGTTACAAAATTTTATTAAACAAATAAGAGAAATTTAACAATGGTAGCTATACTACATGATGCTATGTTCAAATTAGTTGCTCAGGTTACCAGATATAAATGTGTAAGATTCAGTTAAAAAAAGAAAACAGGGGCCGGGGAGATGGCTCAGTGGAATAAACATTTCCTTGGCAAGTACAAGGGCCTGAGTTCAAACCCTGGTTCCGCAAAAATAAATAAAAAAATAAGAAAACAACAAAACAGTACAATAACAAAGAAGTTATAAGAAATTCAAAAGATGGAAGAAAAAAGTCTTAGTAAATCATCAATCAGAAGAAGTAGACTGGCAGAGTAGATAAAGAAACAAACTCCAACAATATGCTCCACACAAGAAACACATTTAACTCAAAAAGAGATTAATGGACTGAATCTCAATGGATGGAAAACAATACTCCATGTGACAGGAACCCTGAAAAAAGCAGGGGTAGCTATTCTGCTTGCTAACAATGTCAACTTCAAAACAAGTGTGATTAAAACAGACAAAGATGGTCATTACATGCTTGTTAGGGCAAAACTGCCAGAGGAAGAGATAAAAATCATAAATATATATGCACATAATGTAGGATCACCCAACTGTATAATAAAAATTTTAACAGACATATGGAAAAATTAATGAGCAACAACATAATTATATTGGGAGACTCTAACACCCCATTGACACAAAGAGATAGATCAATCATGCAAACAATGAGCAAAGAAAAAAGTAAGCATAGAAATGACAGGACTAAACCAAACTTGTGAAGAGATGGACTTCATAGACCCTTACAGTTTTCCTCCCAGCAAACATTATTTTTGTGTCTTTTCTGTTGATGCCAGCTGTTTTGTTGATAACTGTTAGTCTTTTCTTTTTTTTTTTTGTATCATCTTGCAGCTGTTGTTTTGTTATATTCTGGCTTCTTGTTATTTTTAAGAGATATTTCCTTTTGTGTTCACTATCGACAAGGTCTAAAATTCTATCTTCTGCTTCATTCAAGTAATTTTGCCATCATTCAATGGAATTCTTAATGTCCTGGATATCTGCTTGAGTCTGTTTCATGTACTCTAATTCTTTCCTATATTGTTCACTCAATGTTTTGATCATTTTCTTGTTCCCTTCTACTTTTTTAATCTTTGTCTTCCTTAGATGCACTGAACAATTCTTTCATGATTGTTGTCATCTCCTTTTTATATCTGAGAGATTATTTCTGATCTGATTTTCTCCATAGCCTGGTGGAGTTCTTTCTTTACTTCAGTTGCTATCATCTCAGAAATTTTAGGTGTAGGGCCAGCCAAATAGCTCAGAGGATTAAAGCACCTGCAAGTAGGCACAGGGTCCAGGAGTTCGATCCCTGGGGCCTACAGGGCCTGCCCTGCCCCTGGGGGCAGCAATTGAGCATGGTGGTACATGCCTGTACTTCTGGCTCTTGGGAGGCTGTAAACAGGCAAATCACTACAAGTCCAATAAAGTAGTAAGACCCTGCCCTAAAATACTAAAAAAAAAAAAAAAAAGAAAGAAAAGAAAAGAAAGAAATTTTGGCTGTGTAACTTCCAAGTTCTTCTATGACTTTGCTTAGACTTGTTTAGGGTGTGCTGGAGGTCTGAGATTGTCTTTTGTTCCTTCCTTTTGTCATTTTTTGCAGTGATGGTAGATGGGGCAGGTGCAGGTCAGCAAGGCTTTCAGCAGAGCGGGAGGGCAGGGTAAGCTCACCAAAGCTCCTGCTGTGTGATGGTCAATGTGGTTTCTGCCTCATTAAGGGTTGGGGGGGTGAGTCACAGTTCAAGAAGGATCTGCTGCTGATGAGTGCAGGCCAACATTGTGTGAGATTCTTCTGATGGCAGACTGGCACAGGGTAGTGCTCTGCAAGGTTCCTGTAGGTGGTTATGCTAGTCACATCTCCCAGGCAGTCTTCAGCCGAGGAGGGGCAGCCAGACTCAGTAAACTCTGGAAAGAAAGCTGGGGCCCTGGGGCTAGCCTCATAGGTCTCTCTTCAGGGTGAAGAGGGGTTGCTAGACTCAGCACACTCCCGTGGGAAGGCTTGTTGGGAAGAGTTCAGCAAGACTTTTCAACAATCCTACTCACAGGCTGTTTTTTAAAATTTATATTTATTAATATTTCTCTTTCCATGTGCTTTTCTAATAGTATGACCTGTTAAAAAAAAGTAATAGATTTTAGTAAAAGTGGTATCAAAAATTCAAAAATACCATAGGTTTCTACTTGGTTTTATGGAATTCAATCTTAGAACTGAGTATCCATGCTATATTGAAGGTCAAGCACCACATGGAAAGACCTGTGTACCGAGAGGCCAACATTCCTGTCCTGTCGCTGTGGCTGAGCTGACAGGCAGCAGCCTCTCCTGAGTAAGCCAGCCTGACATAGCAGCTTCCTTTGGCTCAGTATGGGAAAAAATAGAGCAGTCGCTACCAAGATTTCAGCGTTGTGAACAAAATGATGATGATGGATCTTTTAAGCTACTATGATTTGGAATCATCTGTGATGTATCAGTGAGCATCTAAAACACCATTAGATACCTGTGAATGGATGCTGTCATAGCAGAATCCGGGTCATGTGATACTGAAGTGAGGATTCAGTGCCCAGTAGGAGCTGGGAGAAGCCGAAGATGACTAGTGACATTTTAAAGGGACCAGAAGAGAATGTTAACAGATACCCAAGGAGCCTCACAACCCAGAAGATAACAGAAGGTAAATAGTATTGGATCTGCAGGAAACTATTCTTTGTTACCTTATCAGAGGAAACTTGGCAATATTCTTGCCTGACATCATGCAGAAAAAGAGAAAATGAGCCCATGAGCATCAACATATACTTACAGAGATCTCCGGGAATAATGTGAAAAGTGTCACCTGACTTCTTCAGTATTAAAGGGTCAAGACTTACTACGTTTTAATAAAACTATTTTTCATTCCCAGGCTCTCCAGATGACAGATGGTTTTCAAATTAAGAAAGGTATCATGGCAAAGTTTAAATACTGAAAAAACCATAAGCCTTCATTTCTTTTTTTTTTTTTTTTTTTTTTGTCTTTTTTGAGACAGGGTCTCATTATGCAGTTCAGGCTGGCCTTAAGCTCACTTTGTAGCTCAGGCTGGTCTCGAACTCACAACAATCCTCCTGCCTCAGCCTCCTGAGTGCTGGGATTACAGGCCTGCGCCACCACGCCCGGCTAAGCCTTCATTTCTAAGGCTTTAAGTTCTAATATAGTGCCTCATTAAACACATCCACTTTAAATATTTGAAGAAAAATGCCTTGCATTTCTCGCCACCAAAATGCAGGGTTTGTGAAAACAGTATCCTGTCATTGCTACCTTTTAGGAATCCTAGGATAGAAAAGGGCCAGTCTTAAGAGTGGTTGTACTTAGGGCTCTTTCCTGCTGAAGTAAAACTCAATAAGATTCACAGAAAGTCACACAGTCTCTAAGTAGGTTATTTGACCCAAATGTAGAAACAAAGGGGGCAGAGACAACACAAAAAATGGAAGTTTACCCCCCAAACTTTTACAAGCAAGCTCATGTAGTGTGGAAGTAAGAATTCAGAGGCCACAACCCAGGGTTAAAGACATCTGTGTCCCACCAGATGTCATCACTGTGATGAACCAATGAATATTCTGTGCCTATCACATCCTTCTTTTTGAGAAGTTATTTTATTCCTATTCCAGAGTTGTGTGTCAGGAGAGGAGAGCTGGCAGACATGACCAGTCTGTCTCAGTTTACAAGTCTTGTTTTTTTCTTTTTCTGTATTAAGGACAGTGTCTACAGGGTTTCACTATATAGACTCAGTGATTCTCCTGTTTTCAGCCTCCCAAGCACTGGGATTACAGGCATGTGAAACCACACGGAGTCTGTCAGTTCAGAAGTATTTAGACAGGAGGAACTATACTGAACGAACTGTACTTGAGGAAGTGGACATGAGAAGCCCTATCCAAATCCAAATGAGGATACGCTGAATTAGGCAGGTGTTATCAAGGTATGAGGTTTTGGAATCTTTGAGATCTCACTACATGATTAGAAAGTTCCTGATGACAAGGGGTGATATTTATGTCTTGTCCTCTTGAATGCAGGAAAGAGGTTTCAACCTTCTCCACTCTTCAGGTGTTGTGGGAATAACACTCTGACTTCCACTTTCATGTGATAAGAATATTCATAAAAATATTTATTTTAAGAAAAGTGGAAATGCCTTCATGAATAAAAATTAGAGGACAGAGAATGAATCTAAAGTAGCTCTTCAATACTTACATGACATGAAGTAGACATGAAATCATGTCTTCCTTTTCAGAGAGATGGAACCAGTTAAGAAACAGGGAAGGTTCACAAAGCCTTACAGTAAAGCAGTAAAATCACCTCTTTAAAGCTTTTTCTTTCTCTCGTTCTGATTCTGGATCTACCAAGGAATATCCTCAATGCCAGGTCAACATCCCAAAACACTGTTACTGAGCAGGGATTCATTTGAATAGAAGTATATTTTAATGGCTTGAAATGAATATTTCTGTGTCAATTGATGAAGCAGCAATTCGTGTACTTAACTCTGATTTGTATGAGTTAGTCTTTTGGGTCTACATACTGTATCAGTGCATTACAGGACCTTCAGAGTTGAGAATAACACTTCAATAAGAAATTAAAAACACTTAGGAAACTCAACTTAGGTTTTCTTTCTATCTTTTCATCTGAACACCATTAGATATATGTATTCTGTGAAATGAGTTTAGAAAATGTAGTGTTTCTAGAACAGACTGAGTGAAGATGACAGGCAGGGGTGGACACTGGCCAACTAAATGGCATCTGTGATATTAGAAATCTTGTGAAAGCCTTAACTAGCTTTACCAAATGCTTTTGAAATAAAAATAAACATTTATAATACATTGTAATATGTATCACCCCAAACCTGTCACAGATTGATCATTCAAGTCTCTTGGTTGAACATTTCCACAGCCTTTGGCAAGTAAAAATTATCTTTGAACATCTGCTATGAAAAAAATAAGTATGGTCTAAAACCTCAGAAGAAATCTGAAGATTTTGATAATAGCATTTTGATGTAGGAAACACATTCCTCTAATTTTTATCATTGTGCGCATTTGACAATCCTCTTTGCCTTAGTCATCCTCCTGGTACAGTTACAGCGCCTTGTGTTAGAAAGTTCTGATTCATGCCTTCAAAGAACAAAGATTGATTAGCAGTGTATGATGTGCTTACTTCTATAAATATGGAGAAACTTTGAAAAATAAATGTTAATCCACTGGAATTTCACAGAAGCAGGGAATGGAAAAGTTGTCATGGAGCGTGGAGACTCAAGATTGCCACACATGAAAGGGAAGAATACTTGAAAAAAGAAAACTACAAATTTGCTGCATTAACAAACAAGATCCATATCTTGCCATGATCCTGAGTGCTGCTAGACAGCATGTACTCACCAACCACATCTGGGTGATGTTTTTTTTCCTGAAATGCTTTGGAATTTCTCATACATTGTCCACATGATCAAGTTCTGTGGCAGAATGGCTTTGCATGGACTTCATTATCTGTGTTGGTTAGCTTTCCTGTCCCTGAAATAAAACATCCAACACTCATAATTTATAGAAGTGATTAAGTCAGCTTATGGGTTCGGGGATACCACCATCAGCTGGTTTCAGAGGAGAAAGTCATGGCAGAGGGGGACGGAGAAGCAAATGCATGATGGTGGGTAAGCAAGTCAGAGGGCAGGTGGTGCCACATGTGATGTCCTAATCCCAGACTCTTAGTGTAAGTATTGCCATAATAAACTTTAACTGACCCCAGAGTTGCAAAAACAGGCCCATGTGTGAAACAAGTAACCATATGGAGGAAATACACACTGAGAAAGTGCTGACTCTAAACAATAACAGGAGAAAAAGCAGCCAGGTGTATGGCAAGAAAAAAATATCTGTCTGACTACCAAGATGCTATACACTTTATTCTAGCTGTTTGGTAAGCAGGATATATTGCATATTTTATTTATTTACTCTTCATGTCCTCTGTTCAGCACCACTCAGACTCTGAAAGAGGGGTCTATGTTGACGATCGCTGAGCTCAGCTAATAATAAAAAAATAAGCTTCAAATTTTTAATTGGCTACTTGGATTCCCATATTGATTATGAACCCATAACACCACAAAGGAATGAGTAAGGGATTTTAGATAAAAGCCAAAACCAGGCAATCTCATGGAACATGCTCTAGATGTTTCCTACTGCAAAATAAAATTGACACATCAGGCTTATTAATCACACTCTTCTTCTAAAATAACATCACCTTCAACATATTTCATGGGCCGTTCTTACTGACAGATTAGTGCCTTTAATTACAATCATTAAAATTATCAAAAGAATTACCACTCATACCTTAAGACACCTTTAAAATGTTACATATGCTGTGATGATAGCACACCCCTCACCAAATCTCCAGATGAAAATTGCCCTAATATCCATTATCATGTATTATCACAGCATTGATGATATTCCATTACTGTTAATTAATTCCTAATATCTTTTGCAGCCTAACAGATTCTTGAAAATAAAGGACCACATCTCATTTACCTTTGTTTCCATGCAACAGAGCTGACATCATTAATATTTTAAAGAAATTATACTTGAGGAAAAGGTAAATATAGAGACTGAGGAATAATAATTATTGTACTAAAACCCAGTACTATTATATTCTGGCTATACATAAACAAAGTTGACATAGAATTACATCAGTCCTCAGTGAATATTAGAGACTAAACTTACCTCAGAAAAATGACATGGTAAATACAGGATAGTTTTCATAGCCACTCAGAAATATGCTCACTCTGCTCAGCTTAAAGTTTACCCTCAAGCTCTACTATTCTTCCTCCTTGTATGTCTTAACAATGGAGATTTCCAGATGAATGTCTGATTATAGGTAAAATCTTTGGGTGAAATAAATTCACTTATTCATTCAATAATCATTGTGTGCATATGTTTGAAGCACTGTCATGTAGGCTTAGATATAACAAATAAAATGAATCCTTATATCCTCATGCTAGGGGATACAGGATATAATTATTTGTTTAATGAGTAAATTAAAAAGTAAAGGAAAAGCAAGCATCTTGTACTTGCTATCAACTTAGCCACAACAGTGCCTTTGTTGAAAACTCACACAATTATGCAGATAGCAAACCTTCTAGAAAGCTTAGTCAGTAAAGTAAGACTCATGAAATTTGTATTTTAAGATGTTAAATGTCACTTTATTTAAGAACATCAGTTTACTAGTTTTATAATCAACAAATATTACCTTTTATCTGGAAATCTCACAACATGAATATCTGAATGCTTTACAGTAGATTATAAATCATGATATATTTTCATCATGAAATATGATTGAAAATTACAGCAGCCATCAGAGTCTCCCCACATGTAAAGAAGAGGAGGGGGTGGAAAGAAGGTGGGGGGAAGGGGGAATTGAACATACAAAGAACTCTAGGGAACAGACAATCTCAATAAAGATCAAGAGAATGGCACAGAGATATTTGGGTGCTCAAGGACATTCATACTGTGTGATAGCTCAGGAAATAATAGCAACGGTTGAGAAATAAAATTTCATCACTTTAAAAAAATCTGCACAACAAGGGCCAGTGAGATATCACAGTTGACTGGGCATCCACTTAGGCAAGCACAGGGCCAAGGCTTGATCCCTGGCTCCAGGTGCCTCGCTGTCCCTGCCCCTGGGCATGCTGAGCTGGCCACCAAGACTGGACATGGTAGTGCATGTCTGTATACCCAGTGCTAGGAGGCAGAAACAGGAGGGCCACTATAGTCAGAATTGTGTAGTGAGACCCTGTACCAAATACACAAACAAAACAGAACAAAAACATCTGCACAACAAAGGATATCACTAATAAAATGAAGAGACAATCTAAAGAATGGGGGAAGGAAAACTTGGCTTGGTACTTTTCCAACAGAAAATTAATACCCAAAATATATTATTAATTCAAAAAACTTACCATCAAAAGAAAAATTAGTCCAATAAATAAATGGCAAATGAACTAAACAGGTACTTCTCAAAAGAAGAACAAATGGCCAATAGTTATATGTGTGTATGTTCAACAGTTTTAGCCATCAGGGAAATGTAAATCAAAACTACAGTGAGATGCTACCACATAGCAGGAAGGCTATCATCAAGAATTCAAAACGCAATAAACTCCGGTGAAGATGGGGGAGAAAATGAGTATTTATACACCATCGGCAGGTATATAAATTAGTACAGAAACTATTGAAATCACATTGTGTTCAGGGGTCTACCAAGCATGCCAATTTAAAGTGATTTCTTTCTTTAGTGATTGGGAGTTCTCAGGCAGTGTCTAACTCTGGATCCAGGCTTATGTTTAAGAATTTTCCAGAGACTAGGCCTGCAAGACAGTTTAGGGGTCTAAAGAAACTGCTTAGGCAAAGCACAGGACTGCAGTTCGATCCCCAGCATCACATTCTCCAGGGAAACCTCTCGGTCTTTTCTCGCCATGAATGCAGACGTCCATGTCAGTCCTGACGGTGAGTATTTTTTCCAGTTGCTTCCTCTACCGTGGATCTTTTGTGTTTCATATTGACCCTAGCTCAAGCGTGATATTCTCCTAACGCCCACTCTATCAACGGACTCCTCTTATTCAGTCCCTCTAGCTCTCTATAGACACCCACACTGTAAGAACTCAAAGCACTTTTATTTAACTGATTAATTACATCAAATAAACATAATTTTTGTTTCAGAATACTTATGTGATTACCTCCTTCCAAAACAGAAAGACTTCTCACTAAGTGAAAGGATAGTGAAGAGGAGAATCCAATGTTTATAGAATGCAGTATAAGCAGACAAATTTATTGAAAACAGCATTGCCAATGTTTTCACTGACTTTCAATTTCTCTTGTTAACAAGATTATCTGTTGGTGTCTATATTCCAGATTTATTAAGCAGTCTATTTATTATTCAATTTGAGAATAAATGCAAAGTCTGATTCCATGATAGAATACATTAATATCCTGCAAAGGCTGTTCTCAGACCCATGGATGGATAAGATACATGGGGCAATAATACTTTACACATTTAAAGCACTACTTCAAAATATCTTTCCATAATTACTTTTTTCTGTATTTAGGGAAGGGGCTACTGGGTGTTCAGGGTCTCACTATGTAAATCAGACTGTAGTGATTTTCCTGTTTACAGCCTCCCAAGTGCTGGGATTACAGGCACGCCCCACCATGCCCAGTCTCAATCTGTCTCAGCGCACCCTCGGGGCAGGGCCAGCACAGCAGGCCCTGAGGATCAAACTCCTGGCTCCTGAGTCCACATAAGCAGGCACTTTAATCCACTGAGCCATTTGGATAATTACTTTTTAAAGAAAAAGTATATTTTATGCATACTTAAAATAATCAGTTATGTACACAAAGTATAAGGGAATATGCTAACCTAATTTGCAATCTTTTTGAATAGATTTCTTCTTGCTCATAGTTTATATCCTTGAACATAGAAGTAATTTATAAGGATGTGCTACAGAATCCTGTTGTTTGAATAGGAATTATTCTTTCTTTTCCTGTCCTTTATGTCAGCAAAAAATGTTGCCCACTCAGTTCTTTGTTTTATTTTTCCTTTGGAACTTTAAAAATCAAAAACACCTCTTTAGGTGTATTAAATAGTATAGAGATTAAAGCCAGAATGCCCAGTTCTCAGTAACTAGCATTATCACACACATTTTTCAATTTTAACCCCAGCAGCTGACTTCAGGCAGCTGTCCCGACTGTTCTCAGAGTTCTGGTCCTCTACTGGAAAAAAATTCTTAGCAGAGATCCAGCGGTGATGGCAAGAAATGTGCTGTTTTGCTTCATTTTTACTCCAAATTGCACTTCAGTTTGGCAGAAGCTAAAGTATGAGATAAGCCAGCCTCACACGTTGTATGTAGAAGCCAGAGCTAAATGGCACCACCATATCATCAGTGCACCGTAGCTGCTTTAGTGCCATTCTGCTCTGAGGCCCTGGAGAGCTTCGTGTTGCCACTGACACTCCACCCTTGTTCTTCTCTATCCATAACAGTCCATGGTTCATCCTCTTAGCCTCACAGTGCACTAGTGTTCGACTTTGTCCAGAATCTAGTGGATGCAGTTAGTGACTTTTTATTATTTCCCACCGAGAGTAAAACAAGGTAACAGGATATCAGTGATAAGTGTGAGGAGTTTCAGTTCACGCTTTCATACTTAGTAAGTGTCAGATTTGGGGGTTAGGCATTATGAAATGGAGCATAGAAGAAATAGGAGTGGACAACGGATGAAACGTCTAGGCCAAAGCAGGAAGAAAAAGGGTAATATTTCCATGAAATTTTGCAGCCACCTCTAAGGAGAGGTACATACTGGCGCTAAGCCACAATTTGACTAGGGAACCTCTGGTCAGCTATCTAATCTTCCTCCAGAAGCCTGGCTCATTTAGCAAAGGAAACCTTGTGTTAAGCACTATGCTTTTCTTGAATGAGTTTGTCTTTAAATACACTGTCTTAAATTTGATTTATTTATTCCTGCTTGAAAAATGAAATAGCTAATGTTAAAATATAATCTTAGGGTATAACATCTATTTGGTCTTCAAATTCAGATACATTTTCCCCTCAATTGAGGCATAGAAGAACAAGAGAATAAATATGTATTCAGAACCAACCATCTGTAATCATAAAATACTGAGTTGGACTTATCATCAGAATGGAAGTTGTACACAGTGAGTTTAGTTTTCAAGTATCTTGCCTTATGCAAGCAATTTCCTACAGTCAGCAGTGTCTGAAACCTGGGTAAAACGTAATAGGGCAGAAGATTTTGTTAAAAGTAAGTAGTGTATTGAGAGTAAATGATAATAAAAGTAAGCAAACATTTAAGTGTTACCATTTACTAGAGACTATTCTGAACCCTGCTATGAATCATTAGTAACTTGCTATCTTACCAACAACCGTGTAACTAAGGCATTAGTGTCTTACCCACTGAAAGATAATGTGACAAGTAACTGAGATGTCAATCTGATTGCAGGAAGAAACACCTAGTTGAGTACCACAGCTCTTGGTGTGGACATAGATGATTGACTGAAGGAAAGAGAGCCACCTTGGTTTCAGGTTTCAGCAACCAATAGGCTTATAGTCCGGGTGGAATTTAAAAAGGGAAAGAAGAGGGAGTCTGCCCATTTCAAAGAGCTCAAGTCTTGAGTAGATGCATCATTTGATGCTATTCTCTTTGGACATTGGACTTTATCTCTGGTTTCTTCAGCCTTCCAAGCCAAACTTACACTAATGGCCATCCAAAAAGCCTCCAGGTCTTGTCCTTGGCCTAGCACTAAATCCTTGATTTCTCTTACTCTATGGCTTCTGTCTTCTTGGGTTGGGCAGCTACGGGACCATCTGATTCCCTGGTGTTCGATGACTATTATAGATTTTCCTGCTCTGATTTCACAAAAAGCCATTGTGGATTCATGTACTTCTGAACTCATCTCATAAATTCCCTTGCATAATTTTACATATACTTGCTGTTAATTTTATTCCTCTAGAGAACTGTAAGTAATACAGAATATAAAAACTGGGTGAAACAAGGATAAATATACTCCCTAAGGTCAGAGTTTTTAGTTGTCAGAACCAAAATCTGTCATGACTCTCGACTCTCTCAAACAATGGAGCCACTTCAAAAAGGAGACCAGGACTTTGACATAGGTCCTCAATGTCATCATCTAGCTTGGCTGAAATCCTGCCCTGTCAAGGAGGATTGCAGGATTCCAGAGACAAATTAAACCCCTAAAGATCAGGTCATGATAATTAAACATAGTTGAAAGAGAGTGCTGTGCTATCACTGTACAACACATTAAGACAACTGCCCAATTTTACCTGTTTACAACAAACCTGAAAGACAAGTATGAATTTTACCCTTCTAAACTGAGAAAACTTGATACTTCAAGAAAGTCAGTATTTTGTTGGAACTTCACACTTAAACTTCAGAAATCATACGCACCTAACCAATGCACTATATGCCTGCTCATACCTCTATGGGCTAAAATCTTTAATTCCTTCTTTCTTAATACTAATTCTTTTGTACCCTAGAACTGAAGAATCATGTGCTTTTGCTCTGGACCAGTGTTGGATGAAATTGAGAGTATGGAGTAGCTTCTAGCTCCTCCTAGTGGTGAGAGTTGCCTTTAACACTTACTGAAATTTTGAGTGCTAGGAATCATTGCAAACCAGGAAACGTCCGCTCCTGGGTTTGTCCAAAGGCCTGGCCGGCACTAAGCACCTGCAATAAAACCCCTCCTAGGGGCTGAGAGCCCTCATTAAATGCCTGGCATCTGGTATACACTAGGGTACTTTAACAACTGGGGAACAGCACTATGCAGATTAAAATAATAAAGTTACCCCCAAATCAATTCAGCAGATGTGGAGTAGAGACATCAGGAGTTTTCATTTTCAGTTTCTTCATTGCATGTCACTACAATAATTACCAATGCGTACTGTTCCAACTAATTATACAATCCTCTGCACCAAGGAAACCCCATTTTCCTTTCATTCCTGACATGCATCCCTTCTAATGACCTGCTTCCTCCTCTTTTAAAAAGGGTGTCACAGCTATCCGAGGAGGAATTCAGCACCAAACATTGCTTCATCTTCCTTCTTCTTAGGGTTAATTTTTAAGGCACACTCTAATTACAGGAATGTGTAGTCTTTTGAAAGAGTGGCTATTTTTAAAACTGTTTAGCAGAGCGCAATCTGAAACATCAGTCAAAAACAGCTGGAACTGATTGCACGCTTTGCAGGAACAGAACATCCAGCCGCGGAACATCCATTGGTGGCCCATCCTTCTGCACTGTAATTAAGGTGGCACTGCCACCTTGCTTCAAGCTTATTTCTGTAGAAGACCCGCTGAGCTCCCACAGAAAAGATATCAGCACGTGTATGACTGGAACTGTTTGCAGTTTGCTGGTTAACATTATCAGAGCCAACGTGGTGTTGAGTTAAAACGCCAGAAATGTTGGTGATATGGCAATGTATCCTCACAGACGCTTTGATAAGGCCAGTAAGAAGTGCCTGAGCTGTCCAAAATCTATTTTAAAATCCTCTTTATGAAACCCATTCAAAGCTCAGCAAAGCATGTCATTATTGAATGTAAAAATGGCTTATTATATATATCACCTCTGCACTGTGCATTTCAGAGACATGGAAACCACGCTTTCCAAAACACAAGTAAGTTTTAACCTTGAGCTTGTACTTGGCTGTTATTTGTCAGATGATACAAGGTGCCTTTTAAACCAAGAAATCAACTTCAGGGTTCATGTGGATCAAGGATGAAAACCATGTGACCCCAAAATCAATGTTTTCTCCAGTGTTAATGTAAGAAAATTCTCAAAATGAGACTGTAAAAACCAGAGGCAGATAGTGTTTGTTTTTCTCTATACAAACGAAAGGAGCAAGCACTTCCAGAAGTTGGTGTATTATGTAACCCTATCTTGTCTCTACAATTCTGAGTTTCTTCAAAAGTATGATAGTTAAGAAGACCCAAAGAATTTCTCAAAGACCAAAAACTGAATCAGGGTGACAAATACTTGCAGAGAACCTGTGATATATAAAGTATTGATTTTTTGTAATAGGAATATATCATGATATAAAAAGTCTGCCACCCACTGCCTGCCCCTTACTGTCTACTGTTACACTGATATTTCCCTTAAAAATGCGCTGCCCTCTGCCCACCCCCATGTAACACCCTCTCCCAGCCACAGGGACACTGAGCCTTGAAGTTTAGTCAGTCACTGACACACCACAATGGGACCAAGGAGGGGGGGGGTAGAACAATCCTATTCTAAAACTGAGGAGGAAATGTGCAGCCACACCAGAGATTTTATGAAATCATCCCAGACTTCTCATTCAGAATGTTCAGACAGTTATTCCATCTAGTTTCCTTCCTTTAGAAATGTTTTAAGACTCCAGCTCCATCCAAATCCTTTGTTCTCTCTCAAACACAGAGCCTGTGAATGAAGGTGATTTTAAGGCAGTAGAGACATGCATAATTGATGTGGGGATTTTTAAAAATCATACATTTGCAAACACAGTTATTCAGCTTACAGCAAGTAATAAAAATGCAAAGAGTCTCTTGCAGTACCCATAGGCTTTGGAAATCCCCTACTGGAGTAGCCTGAGGAAAATGACCCAACTCATTCACTTTGCAACAGCTGTGAGATCCAGATTATAAATTCTTCCCAAGACAATATGAATATGAGCTGGCAGTGCTCGTCTCTCCCCTCAATACAAACTTGCTGATGCATTACTGTCTTAAAATTCCTATAAGCCAAAATACCCCATTGTCATAACAGAGTAAGAAAGATCCTTAATTCTTATGAATTCAAGTGTATAATGCTCAAAGAGAATCTATGAAAGGATTTCTGTTTGGAATCTCAAGACCAACTGGCAGTTTTCAATAAGATCAAACAAGGAGAGATGCAATTTTAAATTTCTGGGCTCTTCAACCTTAAAATGACGCTGGATTAATAGTTCTCACTGGGGAGTCATCTATGCTAAAAATGTTGATTTATAAACATTACTATAAAATTGGAAGAAAATACCCAGCCTGGACTATAAAGAAGTCAAATACATAGAGACTAGAAAGGGCTTAATACAGAAGAAGATAAAATTCTAAACTATTGACCTCACTTGAGTTAGTGGTAAAATTGAAGAACAAATTTAAAGTTAATCAAGATTTTCTTTCTAACTCCAGTTCAATAAGGAGGGGGTATATTCCATGTCCTAGATATTATACTTGGTAGCAGAAATACAATGCCAAGAGGCATATGTCCTATTCTTGGGAGGCACAAAGTCTAGTAGGAGATATGCATTGGGAAGATGCATTTATCAAAAGCATAATTTGTGCCATGATAGAAGGATATCTTAATGAACCACTGCAACACTAAAAAAGAAAAAAGGAAGGAAAGAAATATCTAATATGAATTTCAGAAATTAAAAATTTTTTGAAAAACAAAATTTAATCACTAAATTTGAATAAAATTTAGGGAACAAAATAAAGATCTTACAATCTAGCATCACTCTAGACCAAAGAGGGTTCAGAATGCCTCCCCCAAAATCTTGGTGAGTTGTATTTATAACTAGAAAACAATAGCAAACAAAACAAACAAACAAAAACAGGAAATTACAACAAAGACGACCTGCTGGTTCAGTGTGGTGTTTGCTTTATGTACACATAAACGGTTGGGATAGATAACGCTGTGCTTCTACATAATTCTATGAGAGGCAAGATCTGCACTATTGGTGGTGGGACAGGATATTATGTCGGCTTTTAGTGCTATGGTCATCCACTAC
>PVKA01000186.1:71056-173784 GCA_004027165.1 Ctenomys sociabilis
AATTATTGAATCTTTGATATAATTCAGCTATATAAAAACCTGTAAATATAATATCATGTATGCACCTTGTACAATACCAAAACATTATGAAAACAGTTTGCAATGTATTATTTCATCGACTCTGTATGGTTATGGTGTTTTGAAACTGTCTGATTGACATTTGTATTTCAATAAAATAAAAATAAATGGAAAAAAAATTTACACATAAACGGGGGCCTTTGTCACAAAATCGACTGAGGGTGAAGTTGCTGTGATAGGCACAGACTCAGTTTTTTGATCCCAGATTTTTTTACCGAGATTATTAGGTTACAACTTATGTTTGCATTGTTACCTCACCACAGTTCACTGTACTGTGCATGGAGATTATTTGGGGATAAATTTTATGACTCAAGTATGCAGTCCAGTCTAGGCTAAACTTAATGAGGCTTACAAGCCCTTTAGTGGTTAGCTTTTGAAATTTTGAAATATTGATCAAAGCCACAGCCATAGACTAGATAGCATCTTCTGCACTATCTCATTAAACCTACTTGATTCAAGCAAATTTATAATTTCATAATAGCAAGTTAGCAATGTGGCTGTTATATTTTATGCCTCTGTTATGAAAACAATAACAAGAGCATATGGTGATTTAAACTTTGAGTATAACACGACCCAGAATCAAAAGAAGGAAGACTAAAATGTATTCTTCAACAAAAGTCTCCTTGAGCCAATTCAGTCAAAATTAAACAGTTCAAAGTTTAGCATTAGAGGCAGTTCCACAGTATGTGAATTTCACTGGGAATAGACCTTGCACGGAGTCTGATGATAATCAGGGACTTGGGTATTCTGCAAAGTTGTGTGATCTATAGAGCTATTTAATTTTATTATTAGTCTGGTGACATGAATCAGAGAAGCCTAGGGAGCCACTATATTTTTATAAATCTTAGGAATCCCAGGAGCAGCTAGGTTTGCCATCCACAATCTAGGATGTCAACATAGTAGTTGCTAACTGTTCCCATGAACAAGTCATGTGTACTTTCCCCTCAGAAAGTTTCTTAATGTGTTTAGGGGCAGTGTCTACAGAAACCGCTTTCTGTCTCTTCAGGAGAAAGATTAGTGCAACATTCAGTTTAGTGTCCTCAACAGCGCCCACCCAAACCCACTTCCCACCCCTCTCCTGTGGAAAAAAAAGAGAGAGAGAGAGAGAGCAAGAGCTGCATGGTGCCCCACTAACTGCTCTTGTTGGACATGAATATTCCTATTTGTTGGATAGTGGTCCCTGCCTGTCTGTAGAAACAAGGGGTTTGATTGACTACAGGGGTAAAAGTTTCCCCAGTTTACATAATTATTTTAAATTCCATATGGACACACCATGATTGCCAAGAATGATCTCCTAGGAACCCACTTGAGTTTCTTCATTGAAAGCTAATTTGTCCTTCTGTATTTCAAGAAGTTAATTTTGGCTATTAACCACTCTGACCTCTGAAAGTGGGAAGCATTCTGGAACTCTGAGAAATGCTATTTGAAAGGCAGGAGTGCAGTAATCCAAAATTGTAAGACCAATGGCAGAAAGTTTGAAGAACAAAATAAGCAAATTCTCCATAGACCAAATACAGGCCCTCCATAGACCAAATACAGGCCCTTATTTGATAAAAATAACCAAAAGCCCACCTAGCAAGATTTGCACAAAAGTCAGTTATAACCATTGCCCATAAATTATCACAGACCCTGTGCATTGTCCAGGGCATTTAATTTGAGGCAGTTATGGTCCCTCTATTATGCTCTGTTTAGCCACATTTATTAGAAAGGATCCTACTGAATTTCATCTAATAAGATTGTATAAGCAATCATTCGTGCACACACACAATGTGGCTGTGACTATGTTGCTTGAAGCACAAAATATCTTGAGCAGGCATCATCCTGACAGGTTTCCTATACTGAGTAGCAATTATTTGCTGAAAATATGCTCTGACACAATGCCTAGAAACCTAAAATTTTTTCTAATAAATTGTGTTTCTCCATTACTGGAATTACCCTAAAGAAAATATGCCTTCTAATAATGTTTCAGCTACCACTATAACGGTCAACGTATCACTTCCAGGGACTGTGGGGTGGAAAATCATAACACTTTACGTCTAAAGGACAACTTTCTGCTCTGCCTTTCTGCTTCATGGGGTTTTCAATGGGAATTTTGCCTGGTTTGTTTTTGTTATTGTTGCTGTTCTTTGGCATTTTCCCATAGACCTTATGATCATTCTGGTCTCTTACTGGATGATAAATTTTTATTAAAGTCATCTACAAGTTTTGTTTCTATGGTTTTTCCTATGTAAAAAGAAAAGGGTTGCAAATAGGAGAAAATGGAGAAGTAGTAATGGTGGTTAAATGTAATTATGATGACAGTGAGCTCTTGATCTAATATTTTATGATGCTGTTCACATCTGAGGAAGAATTCCTCAGATTAACCTTAAAATCTTCCATAGGCATAAAATCACAGAAGTATGATGGTGCTAAGTTGTAAATCATGAACCCAAGTATTGGGGATCCTGAAGCTTTGCTGCATAGTGTTGAAGAGATCAATTTGGTAGGATCTTCTCCAATGAAATTCAAGGCCAGGTCTTCTCTGATGTCATTTCCAGGTCACTCAGTCTCAGTTTCTAGATCAGGACAGTCTGGTTGTCATCAAATGGAGGATCAGGGAGAGTTTCCCTTACTTGCTGAAAATATGCTCTGACACAATGCATAGAAACCTAAAATTTTTTCTAATAAATTGTGTTTCTCCATTACTGGAATTACCCTAAAGAAAACATGCATTCTAATAATGTTTCAGCTACCACTATAATTTCAGCTTCCTACATACAAAAGCACAAGCAGAAAACATAAACTGTCATAGTTGGCTCTATACTGAAGGCAAACACTGCATAAGATTGCCTTGTTGATGCACAATTGGTCCATCCTGTGATGCAAGTGGACAACCTGAAGTCTTCGTGGTCTTTCCCAGATTATGGCTTGGCATATTCACTATTAATTATAAATTGTTTCTGCAATGCTAGAAGAGCACTCCATCAACATATTCTCATAATTTGGATTATTTTACTTGTTCTATACAGAATAGCAGAATTTAAAGACTAACAAATTGGAAGCTTCAAAGACATAGGTAGGACCCGGCCTCTCCAACCATTCAGCAAGTCCAAGCTTAGTGCTGATTTTGCACACTTTTTGAAACCAGAACCATTACACTGATTATTAAATAGATCGTCAAGCAAGTTGACTTGGCTCATTCTTATGGAGTTTATTCAAATTGAACATTATTACTGTTTCAGTACTAGCTGAATTGGCATGAAAAACAGCCAGGGAATCCTTTGATATTCAAGTTCAGTTTTATAAATATTGGCTTGACTCTTAATAATGAAAACTTGTTTTGGCAACAGAACAGGAGAAGGAAACTCATCTAGTTGCTGCCTCTTTTTAATCAGAATTATTTTTAGATGAGAAACATCCTTTAACTTCCTGTAATATGCAAAAATTATACATCACCATATGCATGTCTGCTATCTATATAAGTATTTATCAATTTGCCTTTAGCAATATAAGAAGTGCAAGTTACAAAAGTTACATTTTCAGTTATGTAGGTCTTGTTTTAATTTGATCTTAACCATCCTGCAAAAAAGTATAAACACAAGGTCTGAAAAGTAAAACCATATTAATATACTGAGCTATAAAAGGCTCATATCAACAACTTCTGACAATTGCCAGTTCTGTTGATAATCCACAACTATTATGTTTTATTGGACTATATTAAGATATTTTGCTGAATTCAAGTACCTACAGTATTTGAACTGGCATCAAGTATGAAAAGGTTCTTTAAAGGCTTCTCCAAATACAGATTCCCTAACAGTAATGGAACACCCATCTCTGACAAAAAAGGGGGTTATGAATGAAAGAACATGTTATAGTGAAAAAGATGTATGTATATACAAAATAAGATAGATATAAAGGTACTTTCTCTTAGCTCAAGAAAAAGAAAGATGTGTACTAATTGTTTAGACAAGAGATCATGTCTGCATCTTGTACTGTGGATAACTACTATAAAGACAACATGCAATATATAAATTATTGTAACTGTCCTACTAACCTGTTTTGAAACTGTCTCATTGCTATTTATTTCTCCTTGCCACCATGCCCGGCTTAAAATTAATAAATTTTTTAAAAGAAGTGCAAGTGTCAGCAAAGAGTTTTGACTTGAATTAAGGAAGAATTTCATTCTTTATTAGTGCAAGTGCATTGTGCCAGTATACTACGCCTGATATTTTCTTGAGTTTTGGCATAGGATCCATTAGTAAAAGGCATCTGTTAGGGGTTATAGAACCAAGTGTCTCAGAGATTGACAGGAATGGATGGCTAATTCTTAGACTCTGATCACACAATGGTAGTCATTTCCATTGTTCAATAAAGACAACAAAATGTACAACTTACATTGTAATGTTTTGTATGGAGAGTGGAAGAAAAGAGAATTGTGCAAGATGTTAGTGAGACTGTTAAAAGACAGTAGGTTTTCCTGGACTTCTGAGGAATTTTCAGAGTACTTGGAATCTGTAAGAAATGTTCTCTAACCTTAATTCATATGAGACTGCTAATGTTGTCCCTCCTGCTAATGTCTTGAAACAGATAAGATTTGTTTATCTTAGTAAGCAGACCTAAGGACCAGATGCAATATGCACTGGGCCTGTTTCTCCCATGTACTTGGATAGGCACTCCTATCCTGAAATTTATAATTATTAATAATGAGAAAGGTTGGTAAAATTTGGAAGTCCTAAAATAAAAGCTGTTGTAAGGTCAGGTTCACTTATTCAAAAGCCTGTTCCCAGCTTCTTTCTCAAGGATCACGTGCATTTTTAGAAAGCTTATTCACGGGTGAGAGACCATGATGGAAAAAAATTAGTATGGCTGTATCCTGCAAGTTTAAGAAAACTTCTTAATTGTCTTAATGTGTAGAATAATTATTATTCTTTCAACTAGCAGGGATATCCCTTCAGCCATCTCAGGTTATGACCAAAATAGTGGAAATTTTCCTTTGAAAACTGAAATTCTTAATTGGAACCTTGTGACTTAGATGTGTAACTTGCTGTGAGAGGAATGGGAGGGGATTTGTCAACCTCTTCGGCTTTGCAGTCCAGGTGCCACATTGACCTTTTCAAGGACAAATACTGATTTAGCTTCTCAACTAGAATCCTCAAGAAAGCTGATGTCTATTAACATGAGCCATTTTTAATAAGCAGATACATTGGACTCAGAGTTTAGATTGTGAACTCAGGAAAGATCAATATCACAACTCTTTAAATTTCTTGTAGATCTATAGCAAGTCTCTACCTTGGACCATTTGTTTTCTTAACTAGTAGGGTTGAAATATTGCAAGATCTGATGTATGAATTCTAAGTCCTTGTTTAATTCAGCAACTGTTAGTAAGGGAGAGTCATCGAATTGCTTTAGGTTGCCCTAAATATTAGGAAGATTTAGCCAAAGCTTTATAATCTACTTGAATTTTTGTGGGATCCAGAATTGTAATATTTCCAATTTAAAAGAATTTTTCCATGCACATTCAACTATATTCAAAGAGCAGAAACATTGTGCACCATGATTTTATACAATTCCTCCATAGGAAGTACAATAGTTTTTGTTTGTGGGAATCAGGATACTATAGAATTCTTTCTTGCTCTGAAAAAATCTTTTGTGTTCTTTTCATTTGGAAAATCTTGCTCTATCAAGGCATTTTTTCTTAAAATGGTCCTAATATCAATTGGATATTCAAATATTAGTAGCACTTATAAATAATTTGGAACTTCCACCACAAAAATAACCTTTTTAATCCAGGAGATCATTGGCTTATTAAAGTAGCATTTATGGTAGAAAGGTGACACTAGGATCCACCCTAATGGTACAAGAGTCCTTTTTTTCCCTAACTTTTGTTCCTCCTTTTTCATTCAAAAGTATTATAAGGAATATATCATTGTGAAATCCCTCAAACCCTATTAGAATTAATTATATTCTTTTAAACTCCTTCTACTAGGAAAACAATTTGGTATCAAAAAAAGTTTTATTTGCAGACTGGCAGAACAGTGGACAATGTTTTCCCCAGCATCCTGGTTGTTCACAGAAAAGGAAGCTACATGGAGGAATACTATTCCTTATTCTACGTCCTTTCAGCTGTGGCTTAAAATAATAACAAGGCAATCCATTTAGCCTGGATCCCTGAAGTTACAGTTGAAGAGATGTAAACTTACTAGTCTTTGAAGATATTTTTGTTGTACTTGAGTTATCTGAATATGTCTACCTAAAGCCAACAAACTAAACACCTCTGTAATGTCCTGCCAAAGTTTACAGTTTTTAATTAGACTACCAAGTTCAGGATGAAGTCCACTTAAAAATACAGTATTTAATGTCATTTCATTCCCTGCAGGAAATGTTCTTTGATGTATTTCAAGTCTAGGATGTATCACCAACAGTATTTTGTGATCTGTAACCTGAAAATGCTTCATTCTTCTTGCATGTAAAATTTTATAATGGACCTATCAATCTTCTGTGGGAAAGCCTTAAAGATTGAATTTAGAAGACTTTCAGCAAGTTTCCTTGCTCTCCTCCCTCCTTCTTCTGAAGATGCTGTGGAGAGTGTTTAAATATGCTCCTCAGTTTCTGTCCTTTCTCCTTCATTCTCCATCTTCAAGCTTCTTTGGGTCTACACACAATGGTAAAGGGCAAAGCACATCACTGTGAGCTTCTACAAGGATTCTAAATTCTTTAATGTTGGTGGATTTTTTTACATTTAGAAATCCTCTTATAACATTTATAAATTCTGCCAAAGAACATAAAGAAAAAGTGGTTATGTCTGGCAAGAGTGGTTGGTCAGATGATCTCACTTCATAATGTGTTTCTTCAGCTTGCTCTTTTGGATTATTGTTGAGAAAAAGGGACATGTTGGGCAAAAAGTTGAAGTTGCTTAGAATATTTAGGTAAAGATGGATAGAGAGAAGAAACAGTTGTGTTAGTCCAAAGTACAATCTACTTTCCATATTGCCTTATTCTGGGCCTGGAGAGATAGCTGGGCAGTCTAAGCACCTGCCTGGCAAGAGCAAGAACCCAGGTTTGATCCCTGGTACCATGGTGTATGAGACCCTGCAGCAAAAATTTAAAAAACAAACAAACATGTGTTCTTTTACTTAAGCATGTTATTTCTTTTTCCAACAATTTTTTTAAGGAGCCAACATCTTCTTTTGTTTTCTGGTTTTTCTTTTTTTTGAAAATACCAGTATTTTTGAGGAGGCATTTAAAGTCAATAATATAATTTACTAAAGAGCAATGTGACTTTTCAGGCTTTATAGCTCTTCTTCAATCAATTACACAAAATTCTGTTTTCCTAAGAATGTGTGATTTCTTCTAAATTTTTAAATTCTGACATATTTGTTTTGATATTGTCTTCTGTCTTGATTTTTCTCATTATGTCCCCTTTTCATCCCAAATATTAACTTCCTGTCCTTAAAATAGCCTCTGAGGCAGTCTCTTAATTTTATTGATAGTTTTTAAAGAATAGGTTTCTGTTGAGCCCTTTCTATTTTACCATTATTTGCATTTCATGATTTCTGCTTCATTGTCTGGCCTTGTGCTCCTCTTTGGATTTCTTATGCTGTTACTTTCTAATTAGACATTTGACTATTACTTTTCAGTCTTTGTTTTTGGAATACATGCATTTATGACTGCAGACTTACCTACAACTCTTACTTTCATTCATTCTTCAAGCTTAATAGCTAATGGTTTTATCACTAGTTGAGTGTAAAATGCTTTCTTCACTTCTACTCTTCAATCCATGGTATATAAATGAGGCATTTTGCTATCTTCCCATGATCGGCCTGAAGTGACCTGTGAAAATGGTTGCTACTCTCTTGACCCTGAAAACCCTACCAAATCATGCAAATCAAGAGGCTCAAATTTTTGTGTTCACTTTAAGAACATGCATAAAACTGGCCAGGCCATCAAGGGTATGCATATCTGAAATGACACCGAGTATCTGAAGTATGTAACATTAAAGAAGCAATGTGTACCATTCTGGCATTACAATGGTGGAGTTGGTATGTGTGCCCAGGCCAAACAGTAGGGCTGGACACAGGGTCAGCAGCCCAAAAAGAGTGATGAATTTTTGTTGCACATGCTTAAAAATGGAGAGTAATGCTGAGCTTAAGGGTTGGGATGTAGATTCTCTGGTTAGTGAACATATCCAGATGAACAAAGCACCCAAAAAGTGCAGCTGTACTTATAGAGCTCGTGGTTGGATTAATCCATACATGAGCTCTTCCTGCTGTATTGAGATGATCCTTACTGAAAAGGAAAAAATTGTTCCTAAACCAGAGGAGGAGGTTGTACAAAAGCAAAAGATATCCCAGAAGAAGATGAAGAAACAAAAACTTGTGGCATGGTAAATTAAGCATAAAAAATGTAAATAAAATAAATGTTGTCTATTAGTAAAAAAATAAATAAATGAGGCATTTTTCAAAATATATGGGAATCCTTATTTTTGTTAGCATATAATTGTTTTACATAGCAATTGCATTCCATGTGGGAGTGGGTACCTGTACACAGAAAATCTTTTTTTATTATAATTTTATTATATTTTGAAAAGTAAAATCAAAAGCAAGAACAACAATCAGAAATAAAGACAGAAACAGGGTAACACATAACAATACATATGTTACAGATTTTCAAAACAAGAATATCTGATTAATAATGGTTGATATAAGTCTGGCCTGGTAGCTCAGCAGACTAAAGTGCTTGCTTAGGCAAAGCACAGCAGCCAGTGTTTGATCCCCGGGCATTCCATGCCAGCCCCACCTGTGGGGTGCTGTAGGATGGTGACTGAGACTGGGCGTGGTGGTGCACACGTAATCCCAGCTCTTGGGAAGCTGAACACAGGAAGATCACTATGAGTCCAATCTATGTAGTGAGACCTGTAGACCCTGTCCTAAATACAGAAAAAAAGTGGTTAATATATTACCTATTTTTATTAAATCTATTAAATCTGTTGTTCAGATTAACAGATATAGTTACAAAAGTTTGGACATGTAACTGAATGTTACTGCTTGCTTTAAAAAAAAAAAACTTAAATTTTTGTTCTTGTATCTCTTTTTATTACATTTTTTCTTCAAGACATTATTTTAAAAAGAGTAATTGATAGGATATTAGAAATGGTACACATTTAGAACACGAAGATGACAAGTATTCAAGTGTGGTTTTTGTATTACACCTTATTGTACTCTACATAGTTGCTTAGTTTACAGGTAGCAGCATACAAAATCAGTCTAGGTGAAAATTCTATATATTAACAGTTATTTTCAAGAAACTGATGAAAACTCTTAGTACAATCTCTTCATTCATCTTCTATGTATACTTTCGTGTTTTTCCCCTACCTTTTTCTCCATCTTTTCTCTTTCTTTCCGCTTCATTGTTTAATCTGTAAGTTCTGTTTCTTTCCATTTTACTGTATCTATTATATCTTTCAGGTTTTAGTTCCTCTTTCAGGTTCTTACACTAGGGAGACAATATGATACTTACACATATGGGTCTGGTTTATTAACATGACTATAGCCTCTAGTTGCATCCACTTGCATATGAAGGCTTCAAGTTTGTCATTCTATAGCTGCGTAATACTCCATTGTACAAAAATACCACATCTTTTTCATCCATTCCTCAAGGGATGCGCATTTTGGTTGTTTCAAGATTTGGCTACCACAAACTGTGCTGCTATAAACATAGGCACACATATATGATGTTTTCAGTTCTTTTGGGAAAATGCCCAGAAGGGGAATAGCTGGGTTGAATTGGATTTCCAGTCATAGTTTTTTAAGGAGTCTCCACACTGATATCCATAATGGTTGCAACAGTCGATACTCCCACCAGCAGTGGAGAAGTGCTCCTTTTTGTCTGCAACCTCTCCAGCTTTTGTTGGTGGTGGTTGATTTCTTCATGACAGCCATTCTTTCTGAAGTGAGATGGTATCTCAGTGTTGTTTCAGTTTGCCTTTGTTAGATGGCTACAGATGTGGAGCATTTTTCATGTATTTATTTGCCTCTTGTATTTCTTCCTCTTAGAAGTGTGTATTCATCTCAGATGGCCATTTTTTTTAATCAGGTCTTTAAATTTTAAGGCCCTAATTTTTTTTAGTTCTTTATATATTCTAGATAGAAGATCTTTGAGTGATTATTGGTTAAGAACTTTTTCTAAATTTGTAGATTGTCCTTTCGCTCTGTTGGTGATTTCTTTTGATGTGCAGAAACTTCTCAATAAGAGGAGGTCCTAGTTGTTCATTCTGTGAAGTATTTCCTGTGCAGTTTGATATTTTGATCATGAATTCTGTGTCTATTCCTATATCTTCAAGATTTCCAACTACTTTCTCTTTGTTTCTGTTTTAATGTTTAGATCTTTAATTCATTTTGACTTCAGTGTGTGTCAATAAACCCAGGTCTAGTTTTAGTTTTCAGCATGTGTAGAGTGAGTTTTTCCATCAACATTTGTTAAAGAGGCTATTTTTCTTCCAGTGAACATGTTTGTCCCCTTTGCCAATGATAAGATGGCTGAGTGTGTTTGTAGTTGTTTCTGCATCTTCAAATCTGTTCCATTGATCTTTGGTTCTATTTTTTGCCAGTACCATGCTGATTTTATCACAGTATCTTTGTAGTACAACTTCAAGTCTAGAATTGCAATGCCTCTTGCCTTGTCTTTGTTGCCCAAGATTGCTTTTCCTATTCTAGGTCTTTTGTGGTTCCAAATAAATTCTAGGAATGTTTTCTCTAGATCTGTGATGTATGTTCATGATATTTTTATAGGGAGTGCATTGAATCTGTACAATTTTGGGAGCATGGCCATTTTCACAATGTTGGTTTATCCTATACAGGAGCAAATCATATCTTACCATTTTCTAAAATCCTCAGTCTCTTTTTTTAGAGTAATGTATGTTTTATTGTATAGATCTTTTATTTCTTAGATTAATTCCTAGGTATTTCTTTTTTTGGGGTGCTATTGTGAAGGGTAATGTGTCTCTAATTTTTCTCTCAGTGTGTTTGTTATCTGTGTAGAGGAATGCTACTGATAATTTTATGTTGACTTTCTAATGTGCTATACTACCGAGTTTATTAATTCTACATGCTTCTTGGTAGAGTTTCTTGGGTCTTCCATAAAAAATATCATGCCATGTGTAAATAATGATAGTTTAACTTCTTTTTTACCCATTTGAATTCCTTTTATTTCTCTCTTTTGTCTAATGGCTCTAAATAATGATTCTAGAACTATATTTAATAGGAGTGGTAAATGAGGAGATCCTTTTCTTGTACCTGATTTGAGAGTAAAAGATTTCAGTTTTTGCCCATGTAGAATTATGTTAGCTGTTGGAATTTCATAGATGGCTTAGATTTTTCAGAGATAGAATAGAGGTCATCTATTCCATTTTTCTGTAAGGTTTTGATCATGAGTGAGCATTGGACTTTGTCAAAAGCCTTTTCTGCATCAATTGAGATGATCATATGATATTTTCCTTCTGGCTCTATTGGTATAGTATAGTATACATTTATAGATTTATGTATGTTGAACCATACTTGTATCCCTGGAATGAACCCTACCTGGTAATGGTGTAATCTTCTTGATGGTTTGTGGTACTCTATTTGCTAGAATTTTATCAAGGACTTTTGCATCTATGTTCATGAGGAAGATTGGCCTGTATTTCTTTTTTGCTTAAATCTATCTCTGGTTTTGTTACCAGTTTAATACTTGCCTCCATGGAAGGCTTTGGGAGAATAGCTTCCTTTGCAATTTCACTGAAGAGTTTAAGGAGTATTGGAATTATATCTTCTATAAATTTCTTATAAAAATCAGCTATGGATTCATCAGGACCTGGGCTTTTCTTTGGCAGTAAGTTTTATTTTTCTTTTTTATTACATATCCAATTTCATTGGCCAATATTGGGTTATCCAGATTTTTTATATCTTCTTGATTCTGTCTTTGTAATTTGTACCTATCAAGGAATCTGTCCATTTCTTCTGTGTCTTTGATTCTGTGCGAGTATGTATTTCCAAAGTAGCTACTCTTTATCCTCTGAATTTCTATAAGTCTGTAGTAATTTCATGCTCTTCATTTCTCATTGTTTGAATTTGAATTTTTCTTTCTTATTTTTGTTAGGGTTAGCTAGGAGTATATCATATTTATTTAATCATTCAAAGAACCAGATTTTTGATCCATTTAATCTTTGAATTGTTTTCTTTGTCTCAGTTGCATTAATTTCTGCTCTAATCTTTATGATTTCCTCCCACGTTGGGCTTTGGGCTCAGTTTGCTCTTCTTTTTCTAGATGCTTGAGGGATAGTATTAGGGTATTTATTTGTTATCATTCTATTTTCCTCATGTGTGAGTTCACTGCTATATGTTTCCCTCTAGAAACTGTTTTCATTGCATCCCAGAAATTCTGATAACTTATGCTTGAATTCTTGTTGGATTGTAGATATTGTTTAATTTGTTTGTTTAATTTCCTCTGTAACCAGTTGGTTGCTGAGGAGAGTGTTATTTAATTTTCCTATATTTATGGAGTTTTTGTGGTTTCTTTTGTCATTAATTTCCAGTTTAACTGCACTGTGGTCAGGTAATATGCATAAGATAACTTCTGTTTTCTTGCATATATTTAAGCATGATCTGTGGACTAGTATGTGGTCAATTTTAGAAAATGTCCCATGTGAATCTGAAAAGAATTTATATTCATATGTTGGGTCAAACACTCTGTATATGTCCCCTAAGTCCATTTGTTCAAAGGTCTGGTTCAATTATGCTACCTCTGCCTGTGCTAATTTTTGTCTGCTCAACATATCTTTTTGGGATAAGGGGTTGTTAAAGTCTCCTGTTAAGATTGTGGTGGACTAGCCAGAAAGCATAGCGAACTAAAGCACCTTCTTAGGCAGAGCGCAGGCCAGGGTTTGATCCCTGGCATGGTATGCCAGCCCTGACCCGGGGCACACTGAGATGGTGATTGATCCTGGGTGTGGTGGCGCACCATAATCCCAGCACTTGGGAACCTGAAAACAGGACAATCACTACAAGTCACATCTACACAGTGAGACCCTGTAGACCCTGTCCTAAACACACACAAAAAAAGATTTTTGTATTGGATACTAGATTTTTCATGTCAATTAAAGTTTATCTTATATTGTTCAGTGCTCCCATATTTGGTGCATACATATTTATGACTCTTATCACCTTCTCTTGTATTTTTCCCCTGATCAGTATGTAGTGGCCTTCTTTATTTCATTTGATCATTCTTGGTTTGAAGTTCAAATTGTGAACAGGATTGTTGCCCCTGCTTTTTTCTGAGGTCTTGGTCATGTAGTATTGTTTTCCATCCTTTGACTTTCAATCTGAGAACTTCTTCATGGGTTAAATGTGCTTCTTGTATGTAGCATGTTGTCAAATTTTGTTTTTTAATCCACTCTGTCAATTTATTTCTTTTAATTAGTGAATTGAGTCCATTTTCACTGGTGTTATAATTGATATGTATTGACTTATGTTTGTGATGTTGTGTTCTTGTTTTTGGTTCCCTACTTTTCTCCTGTGTTTAATTGTTTGCCCTGTTTGGTGGGTTCTTTCCAATAACATTCTTGGAAATGTGATCCCTCTCTAGAATATCTTTTAGTACTCTGTGTAGGTTTGATATGGTTGTCATTTATTTCTTTAGTTGTTCTTTGTTATAGAAGTACTACCCTTCCCCATTAAACTTGAAAGATTTTTTCAGGGTATGTCAATCAGGGTTGGATTTTTTTTTGTAGGAATTGAAGCACTTTGCTCCATGATCTTCTTGATTTGGCGGTTTGTGAAGAGAAATATGCCATTTTTCTTTGTTTTAGTTTTTTGTGCAGTGTCTGACTACTCGTAGTGATCCTCCTTTTTTCTGCCTCCCTAGTGTTGGGATTACAGGCATGCAGAGCCATGCCTGGACTCCATTGCTGGCTCAGTGAACCCAGAGCAGGGTTGTCAAAGCATGCAGTGCCAGCAATCAAACCCTTACCTGTATGCTCGCCTAGGCAAGTGCTTAGTCTACTGAGTTATCTAGCCAGTCTTTCTACTGGGTTTTCCTTTAAATGAGATATTTTTCTTCTCCCCAGGGGCTTTTAGTGTGCTGTTCTTCTGCTGAATTTCTGGGATCTTGATTATTACATGTGTGAGTGTGGTTTTAATTGGATTGATGTTATTTGGAGTTCTATATGCCTCAGTAACTTAATGTCAGGTTGTTTCCCTGTATTTGGGAAATTTTCTGCTATTACTTCTGCCCATATTCTTTTTACATTATTTGTGTTGAGTTCTTTTTTCTCATTTATGCCTATTAGTCTTATGTTGCTCATCTTTGCATTGCCTGGCAGATGTTGAGCTATTATTTCTTGGATCATAGTTGTTTTTAAGAGATATTTCCTTACCTTTTCACTAGCTGCAATAGAGTCTTCTTTACTTTCATCTGAAAGTCTACCTTTACTTTCATTCAGCCATTTTTGCCAACCTTTAATTGAGTTTTTAATCTCCTGAACTTTGAATCTGCTTCATGTATTCTCTTTTCTATATACTCATTCACGCTTTCCTTCATTTTTCTATTCTCCTCTACTTTTTAAAATCAGTGTTCTCTTTAGAAACACTTAGTAATTCTTTCATAATAATTATCATTTCCTATTTTACTTAGGAGATAACTTCTGATCTGATTTCCTTTATTCCCTTCTACAATTATTTATTCACTTCAGATACTATTATTTCAGAGATTTTAAGTACATGATTTCCAAGTTCTATGCTATTGTCTCTTGCATTTGTTCTGGGTGGGCTCTGGGCTTCAGAATGCATTTTGCTCCTTCTCTTTGTCATTTTGTATTTCATAGAGAACTCATTATTTCTGTGATTATTTTTGTGAAAGTGTGATAGTAATTAATTATATCACTGTGATCAGAGCCCCTCTGTATAGAGTCTGTTCTTTAGGTATCTCCTCTCTGTGAGAGATTCTTGTCTTGTGTGTGTTCCAAGGTTTGGCCCTCCCTACTGATTCAGAGTGAGATATTGGTTTCTGTTTGGAACTGTTCTCTGTCCTTCAGTGCAAGGCTTTGGTGAGGTTATTACCCAAGTACCTTCTGATGTTATTACCCAAGAGAGACCATGTGGTTAAGGCAGATGTAGCTTTCCATTTATAGTAACACAATTAGTAACACTAATAATAGTAGTGAGATTTAACAATTAACAAACTTTTGTAACTAATGGGTTAGTATTTTTGACCATAAGATCAAATATTATGACTGTATAGCTAAGTTGATATTATATTGGGAATTTGTATTTAATTTAGCTCTCCTAAGTTCTGTCTTGTCTCCTCCCCTTGATGTACCTGGAGTCTTCCTGGCAGACTAGCTCACTCCAGTTACCTGTTGCCACCTCTGTCTCCAGAACATGCTCTTATAAATCTGGGTCTAGATCTGGGACCCACTAGGCCAAGCTGAATGCCTCAGCTTACTGAATGAGGATGTACCAAGCTTGAACTTGACCAGCTGGGAGTGTCTTGAGTCTAGCTGCTGTGCTCAACTTCTTCCTTCTGTAGCCTGTGCAAGTGAATCCACTGTGTCTGCCTGGCTAGATGCTGTGCTTCCGGATTAGCTCACTGGGTCTTGCCCCTGCATTCTCTACATTGACTTCTGCTGCAGGATCTCAAACCAGCCCTCTCTGCTAAAAGCTCTGGACCTGGTCACAAACTGAGTCTGTCCACTGAGGGTTATTCCGGCACCCTGCCCAGTCCCAAACAAACTGGGCTTGTTCAACATATCTTAATTATTTTTTAAGCCCCTTCCTTCCATGACCCTCCTTCCTAACTTTTGATTTGTTTACTTTTTCCACTTTCTGTGTACAATTAAAGAACACATTCCACTATTTTTCAAGAGCTTTGTTTCATGTATTTCTCACATGTCTCAGAAATGATCAGTATTCTCCAAATTAAAACTTCTCTATTCTATTTGTCACTTTTCTAAGTTGTTTTTTATTCAGTTACCCATTTTCCCCAAAATGTGTATGTTCTGGACCTATAATCCTGATGCAAAATATCTAGCTGGACCCTCATAAAGCAAAGTCCTATTCTTTTTGTATTGTGATAATTCCATTACCAATATCAAGAATTAAGAAAACCCTGTTAGAAAAACATAAAAATGCAAGTTGATACCCCTACCCGATCCAATCTAGTTCACTGTCAAATCCAATTTAACTGAATCCAGCTCAAGACTGGATCTTACCCAGTCAGTCAGTTAAAGTCTCTTAGGAGAATCCAATTTAGTAAAGGAAGGAAAAAAGAAAAGGGAAGGAAAGGAAAACAAGGGTTGCTCAAGTAATCTCAGCAAGCTGAGGACACAAACTACATTGATCTTGGAATCTGAGCCACTCACCACACCTTCCAGTTGCTAGGCGAGATCATCCAGCTCTTGGAACCCAAGTGGGTGCATCCTATGATCACTCACTGCTCTCGAATTTATCTGAAGCTCAATTCAGATGCTGCAACTACTCTAGTTGAGGTGGGGGAAACAATCTAAGGCTGGTTAAATTTAATGTTTATCTGAGCTAGAAAACAATATCTTAGAATTGGGCAGCATTCTGGACAAAATACATTCCTCAAGAACAATAGGTCCCCAAAAGGGGGGTGGTGACATACAGAGAGATTACCTGATTCATGAAGTTTAATAGTTGCCTTATTTGAATATAACTTGAAAATCTTAAGGGTGAATTTTGTAGATGGTTTAAGTACTACAGCTGACAGAGGGTCAGTTCCTTAATTACAAGGGATTACATTAGGTTGCAATTTGCTTCCATATAAAACTAAATTGCACTATATATGGAGCCCTCTTGGGGAAAATTTTATTCTTTAAGTGAGAACAGGTAAGGTCAAACATTTCATTTTAGCATTAAGAATTATGTTAAGCGATGATTACAAAAATAACTACATACAATAATAACTTCTAAGTTGTATGCAAAAGCTTAAATGCATCAGTGCTTTTGTCATATATTTATAGTCATAGGTAAATAAGTTCTTTTTGCATTTTATACTGTTTAACGTTATAATAATAATACACTTTACCATCTATTTTATATAGGAATAGCAGGGACAGGAAAACACAGTATCAACAAATCTCATCTTTGGCTGTCCTATTAGAGCTATGAACTGTATCTGTTGCTTTTGGACACATGGTGTTATACTAAGAATTCCAAGCTCATGTTGAAGCTTGGGAGAAAGAGTGACACAGTTGATTAGAAATGTTTCTCAGTGACTGGGAAGAGATGGTACGTTCATATCTTGTATTTGCCAACCTTCTTATGTAATTCACCGCTGCTCTTTTTTTTTTTTTTATTAATCTTACTAAGAATAAGAAGCAAATAGCAATGAGACACCTTTAAAACCAACTAGTAGGATAGTTTCAATAATTAATACAATTCACACTGTTAACTTTCCAGTGATTATTCATAGAACAAGATGCAAACATGACATCTTGTCCAAATACTATTAATACAAATCTTTCTTCTCATTCAATTAAGAGAAAATAGCTGTATATCTATCCTATTTTGTATATATATAGATACATAATGGTCTTTCCTTTGTATTCCCTTTTTTGTTTAGTTTTGTTAGAGATGGGTATTCCATTGCTATTTAAATATTGTAGATGTGTGAATTCAGCAAACTAATCCAATAGAGTCCACTAGTTCATAATAGTGGGTTATCCATAGAACTGACAATGTCAAAAGTTGTTTACTTGAGCCTTTGACAGCTCAGCATATTAATATGGCTTTACTTTTTATACATCATTTTTATGCTTTTCTGCTGGATGGTTAAGACCAAGATAATGCAAGACCTATATAAAAGAAAATGTAACTTTTGTATCTGCCAAAGTCAGTGAAATCCCCTCAGGATTTACCCTAAAACGCTGTACCACCGTTTGCAGATCCTTTGTCGACGTCAGCTATGTGGATGACTTATGGTCATTGCTTGACCAATTTGCTCCCTGTAAAAGCCTGAGAGAATATTTTCTCTCCATGTGAGTCTCCTTAGGCACTCTCCATCATTGATCACGTTGCTCTGTGGCCCCATAATCTCCTTGATCAGAAAATTTTGGACACAACTGAGATACATGATGTTATAGTATAGGTTCTCCTTTGTCCTGAGTCTTCACTGAATGAAAGGCCATAGCTCTCTTAAAAGGCTAATGATAATAGTGACCTCTTGGTGCATTCCTGCTATATGTGAACTCTAACTAAAAAGATTTCTTAGCATTATGTCTGTGTGAATCCAAGCTTCTATTCTAATTCAGAGTAGATTCCAGTACTTTTTCTTAGCTCTGTCATGCATAAATAATCAGATCTTCTTTCATCAAGTCTTAACAGTGATATCCTGGTTCTTTGTGTCATTTCAAGTCAAATGCTCCATTAAGCATTTTAAGTATTTAACAACAATTACCAAAGATGGATCAAAGTAAATAAGTTTTATCTTTTTGCTGGCATAACTATAATATTTAGCCAGTAAAATGTTGGTTCAGCCAGGATCTTACTATATCATGATTCCTTTTCTAACTGTGAATTTTTGAACAAGTTCTCATTTTATTTTTTATATTAATTTGATTGAGAAAGAAATAGCAATGAGACAATTTCAAAACAAGTTAGTAGGACAGTTACAATAATTAATGCATTGTGGGGATGGGGTGACAGTTCAGTAGAATAAGAACTTACCTCCCTGGCAAGCACAAGGGTCTGAGTTCAATCCCTGGTTCCACAAAAACAAACAAAGAAACAAAAAAAAAATTGCATATTATTGTCTTCATAGTAGCTAATGAAGTATAAGATGTATACATGATAACTTGTCTAAACACTTTTATTTCAAAATTTCTTCTCATTGAAATAAGAGAAAGTAGCTATATATCTATGCTATTTTGTATATACATGTATATTTGTTCACTTCAAAATGGTCCTTTACTTATATCCCCCTTTTTTACTTTTGTCAGAAATGGGTATTTCATTGTCATTCAAATATTGTAGGTGCATGAATTCAGCAAAGTAATCCAATATAGCCTAGTAGTCCACAGCAGTAGTAGGTTATCTGCAGCACTGGCAATGTTAGAAGTTGTTGACTTGAGCCTTTTACAGCATATTAATATGGCTTTACTTTTTTTTGGAGGGCAAGAACCAGGGACTGAACTCAGGCTCTTGCACTTGCCAGACAAGCACTTATTCTACTGAGCCATCTCCCTGACCCACGGCTTAAGTTTTTGTACCTCATTTTTATGCTTTTCTGCTGGATGATAAAGACCAAAATAAAGCAATACCTATATAACAAAAACTGTAACTTTTGTATTTGACAAGGTTAGTGAAATCCCCTATGGGTTTGCCCTGAAACCCTGTACAGCAGTTTGTCAACCTTTTGTCAGTGTCAGCCATGCAGATGTGTCAGGGCCAATACTTGACCAATTTGTTCTCTGTGAAAGCCTGAGAGAATGTTTTCTCTCCATGTGACTCTCCTTACACACACTCTATATTGTCGATCACTTTCCTCTGTGGTCCCATAATCTTGATCAGAAAATTTGGGATACCACTGAGTTATAGGATGTTACAGTACAGGTTCTCTTATGTCCTGAGTCCCCACTCACCTTGAAGGGTAAATGTTAGCTATCCTTGTAGCCCTTCTTTTTATCTAATTGCTTGGTCTACAAACTTAAGCTGTTAACCCTCCAGAAGAGAAACTTAACGATTTTATTATCCTAAAACGTAGGCTGCTGAGCTTAGCATCAGTATCTATCTGAATACCAAATGCCTTAACACAACATAGAACAGGTATTTTCCATCAGTTGGTGATATGCTAAACTTTAAATCCCTACAAAATGTGAGAAAAATTGAAAAATAAAAAATTGTAAACAAATAGAAATAAACAATTACAAATTTTTGCACAAAAATTTAGAAATCTAACCATATACAATATTGTAGCAGGACAGTCCTATGACATGCTTTTCTTGTCTCTTTTCATTTATCTTATGTTTTTCTTTTTTTAAAAAACAATTTACTTGAGTGAGAATATATCAATGATTGACATGACATTAGAAGCAGTATGCTCCTAAAGACCAGAATGATAGGCATTCCAAGCATGACCCTCGTATTACACATTGCTATCCTCAGTCAAGTTGCTTAGTTCACAGTTATCAGCATATATAGTTAGTCAGGGTGAGAATCCTACCAATTAACTGTTAGTTTCAAAAACCTGATGGAGATTCTCAGTATCATTGCCTTACCCATCTTATGCACATGAACGCTTTGCCCCTTTCATGTTTCCAAGATTTTCTCCTTGCCTTTTCTTCATTGTTTCATCCTTAAATTCTCACTTTCCATTTAGTTATGTTATACCTTTCAATTTTTATTTCTTCTTTTGAGTTCTTACACTAGGGAAACCATACAATATTTACACTTGTGGGTGTGGCTTATTTCACTTATGAGTATATCTTCAAGTTCTTATTTTAAAAACAATTATTTCTTCAATAAATTTTAAGCTCACTTTTTTTTTGTTTTTTAGTTAAGGGTCTACAGGGTGTTCAGGGTCTCACTACTAAATCAGACTGGTAGTAATCTGTTTGTTTACCACCTCCCAAAAGCTGGCATTACAGGCATGACCCACCACACCAAGTCTCAATTGCCATCTCAATGCACTTTGGGGGCAGGGCCAGCACGGCCAGCCTTGGGGATCAAACCCCTCGCCCCTGCACCTGCTTGTAGGTGCTTTAATCTGCTGAGCTATTTGTCTGGCCTTATAAATTTTAGTAAGTACCCAAAACATAGAAATAAAACATTATTTATAACTCTACTATAAAGTTACAACTATTACTAACACTTGACATAATTTACTTGCAATATCACTTTTAATATCTATCATAAATTCGATCTTTTGGACATGCAATTTTTAAAATAAATCTATTATTCTACATTTTGCAGAGATTTAAATAAGTCACTATTATAAATAATTTCAATTTTCATCTTTTGAGTAAAACTTTTCATAGTTCGAGGTAGTTTCTTCAGTGGAAAACATGAGTTAAATGATGCCAGGGGCTCACAGGATGTAGCTGGGTGAGTGGACCTTCAGTTTTCACAGCTAGAGACTGCAACAAGAACAAATGAGTGGAACCCTGGGAAAGGTGGAACAATACCATTTTAAAGGAAGCCTTTCTATTGCTAAGATTCAGACCTTGGAGATAAAGTCCTATTTATTATACAGGTGGCTTTCTACTGAGTACCAGTTGGCAGTATAAGACAAAACCCTTTCATGGCATTGAAAGATACAAGCACATGATTATATCACAAGAACTCAAGAAGAAGAGGGGAGAAATAGAAGTGAGGTCAATTAATTTAGGGACAGATTATGAATATGGGATTTTAAACATTTGCCTGATTGCATATGATATGACCCTGGCAGAGAGTTATTCTTGGTGTGTACACAATCTCTGCAACCATCTCTCCATCAAAGTTGAGTAGAGTTATGTGATACCCATCAAAACTTTGATGCTTTGTGTGGCCCCTGGTGTCAGCAGGGGCCTTGACAAGGGCTATTTTTTTTTTCTTTCGCATCAGGGCTCTGAGTTTCATGTCCTGGTTCCATCAATAGGCTCAAAGCTGGTGGAGACTGTGTAACAGTATTTTCAGACTTATTCCTACCCTACAAGATTCTGTCTGCCCTTTTGAACCTGTTTGACCAATGCAATACTATAAGTTTTGTACATGAACAACAATATGTATTACATTTGTAGAAACCAGTCTTAGCTTCATTTTGATTAGTTGTCAATCTGAATGTATTACAGTATTTAGAAAGGATAAAAATCTGTCCAGAAAGGCTGGCCAAATAGTTCAGCGGACTAAAGTACCTGCTTAGGCAGATGCAGGGACTGGAATTTGATTCCCTGTGTGCTGTGCAGTCTTGCTCCCAGGTTGCACTGACATGGCTACTGAGACTGGGCATGGTGCTGTGAGCCTGTAATTTCAGCACTTGGGAGGCTGAAAAACAGGAGGATCTCTAAGAGTCCAATCTGTGTAGTGAGACCCTCTAGTCCCTGTACTAAAACACAATTAGAAAACTCTCTAAGAAGAGAGAGCCAGGCCTTTAGGCATAACTAAGAGGAATGAGTGAAGAGAAAGAGATCCCAGATACAGCTTAAGAAAGGTATTTTCTAAAGACTGCTTTTATTGAGGTACAGTAACTGAAAGGAAGGTCAGCATTGAGAAGACAGAGACCTGTGCCAATGTCCAGCAACTGACTGGCTTTTGCCTCTAGTCATGATTACTCAGGGCCTCTCTGTAAAGAAGACCAGTAGAGATAACAGTCCAGTCTGAGGGAGGAGGCAGCTCTGGGCCGGTTAGTCTTATTGAACCACCAGGGAAGCTGAATCTGTGCTCTGGGCCCTCCACCTCAGAGTTCAGTCTCACTGTTAGCGGCTGCAATGGCATGATATGGGGGCCACTCAAGCAGTCACTCTTAATATGGCCTGGCTTTTGACAGCAGTAGAAGATGGACCTAGGCACTGAGCTCTTCCTGGAGCTCAGAGAATCAGACTGAGGGTCAGTTTGTTTTGAAGCTGCAATAAGACAGCTGTTTTTAAAAATCTCTTTCTTGCCTCTGCCTTGTTTTCTCCCAGTTCTGACTATAAAATACTAAGGAGGCAGTTTTTACTGAAGTATCAACTGAGGGCCGAGGACATGGCTCATGAGCTACCTGGAGCAAAAGCTATCTCTTGTTGCTCTTTTCTAACATCTTGAGCTGAATGAGTAATGGACATAACTGTAAGAATAATCTGTGCCTCTATTGAATTAGGATCTAGGGAAGCATATCTTACCAGTGCCTCTGTTAAACTTTCTAAAAAAGCAAAGGGGTATTCCTTTTTTCCTGATAAATAGCTAAAAATTTGAAATAACTAGACAGCTTGGTTTTCGACCTTCAAGAATATGCATTTAAAAATGTCTCCTGCTCCAATCTCCTGTCTGGTTGTTGGGCCAGCAGGGATCTTGGGTAGAGACTGCTTGGGCTCCAGTGGAACCTGGTTGTTCCCATCTTCTAATCATTTAAAATTAACAATATGATGCTCATCTCCAAATATAATAGCAGCTTGTCATGTTGCTTGTCTCTCATTAGACATCAATGTTTGATTTAAAGTTAACATTGCCTTCTTTCAGTCTAGCTTATAGGTCGGAGTAAATTCTCTGAAGACATCAGTCTATGTATGAGGTCATATAAAATTTTTCCAAGATCTACTTTATCTGTTTTAGATCACTGAGAGAAAAAGGCACATGAACACTGAAGTTCCAAATTGTCCATTTACTTCTGGTAAAGGAAACTGTCGTTGAGGAGCTTGCATAAACTCACGGGTGCAGCCCTGTACAGCACTGGATTACAATGTGCCTGTATTTTAAACTAGAAGGGCAAATAGGGGAACCCTTACATTTAGTAATGGTGGCAGTGGGTCCTATAGTAAACCCATTACTATTATGGACTACTGCACTATATTAGAATATTTTGCTGAATTCACACAGATATAATATTTGAATGATAATGTAATATCCATCTCTGACAAAAACTAAACAAAAAAAGGGGAATACAAATGAAGGACCATTTTGTATCTGTATATTCAAAATAGTTAGAATACATATACAGCTACTTTCTCTTAATTCAATGAATAGAAGATTTGTATTAATAGTGTTCATGGACAGGATATGTCTGTATCTTGTGCTAGGAATAACCACTAAGAAGATAACAATGTGCAATGTGTTAATTATTGAAACTGTCCTACTAATCCATTTTGGAAATGTCTCGTTGCTATTGCCTCTCAATAAAATTATTTTAAAAAAGTAATGGTGGCAGTGGATTTGACTAAGGCTGTCTAGTCTTCAGTCTCCAAAGGTTTGGGAAGAGTGGTATCAGGTTCTGGGATAGTGAATGCCTCAGGAATCTGAGGTACCAAGTTTTCCTGTGCTCATGCATATATTTTGAAATTAATTAAGGCCTATTTCTTAATGCAAAAAACTTAAACATAAAGCATTTTTTTACAATATCTTTCTAGTTTTAAAGTAGTGCCATAATTGATACTTCCTTCTGCATCCCATTTTTACATACCCCCTGCATCTAGTGGGTATGTAAATCATGCACAAATACAAGATTATTAATATTAAACAGCTCTTTTTCAGCATGTAAGGGTCAAACATCTTCTAGTACTTAGTTATGCACTCTAAAGGAGTAAGGGACTTTGTGAAGCAAAAACAGACAGTTTGGGCGGCCCCTCTATATTTCTAATTGATCTTTGTACCTCAAGTCTTGCCTCAAGTACATTCCACTCCAGAGCAGGTAGATGTCATCCAAAGAGAGAACAGAAAACAAAACCCTACCAGCCTATCCACCCTTGAACTAGTGTGAAATGTTATCCTCCAGAAAACTCCTGAGCTGTGTACTTACTCCTATTGAACCTTTACAAGCACAAGTTGCACTAGGTCTTGTGACAGGAGGGCCTAAAGAAGGAAGCATAACTTTGGAATAAGCTTGGCATAGCTTTGTAATTGTATGTATAAAACCTGAGGTGGAAGTAGAGCACTTCTGCTGTGCTGTGAAGGAGATCACCTCTGAAGATAGATGAAAGGGACAATTGGCCTGAGGAAATTTGCCCTGGCCATAAGGGAAAGAAATATCCAAAGCATTTGTGTCATCCATCCAACTACCAAGGCAACCTTTCCCTGCAGCAGGACAAGACTATGTTTTCTTTGAATATTTGAAGCTCACAGATTAAACTTATATTTGGCATACAGCAATCACATTTTATGTGATGATAAAGGCATATTAATGAAGGGTGACTAAAATCTTTTTTACTCTTGGCATATGTATGGGGCAATGCAAATCATTTCCCTGATAGTTGCTATGAAGTATGAATTGTTGCCAGCTGCCTTGGCCTAATTTCAAGGCAGGGGTGGATTAAATGGTTCCACTGAAAAGCTTCAAGAGAATTTCTAGTTTACTAGCAGAGAAAGTTAAGTACAATTGATAAGTGGGAATTTTTCAGTGGTTAGGAGCCAGTTTCCAATGAGGAAGCTTTGAAAGAGAGTAACCGAGGATATCACCCCTCCAATGTTCTGAGTTTCTGTTGGTCCATTTAGAGGCCAGTCTTCAAAAAGGCATCCAGTTGTCTCTCTGGCCAGCATTCCACTGGCCATTAGCTTCAGTGAGGATTCACCAAACACACGCTGGGGAAGCCTGTCCTCTTCCTTAGAGTGGCAGCTGCTCTAAGAGTGTTTACCTAGCTGGCAGAATAATCACTGATTGTCAAAATCCTCTAAGGGATAGTGAAAAGCCTGAACAAGATCACCTCATACTCTGTCAGTTTCCAGGAAAGGTTTTAAAGCCCACAACTTACTAAAGTATTTTTTACACATAAATAATAACTAGACCTGGGAGAGAAAATGTCAGAGATCCTCACTTAGGCTAACTGTATTTTGGTCCCATAATTGTCCTACTTTTGGAAATATCTCTTACTGGTGTCACCCAGAAGCCGTTTTTTTCCACTGCATCTCAGGTTTAGGCTCCTGAAATCTTCCCAGAATATCAAGCCAGGACGTGGCTTTTATTTGTATCTTTCTGGCAAGCGTAATTCTATACATCTCTCCTGACCCAAAGACGAGGTATCAGTCCTTCTTCTAAAATGATTTTCCTGTTTCAGTGTTTACAAGTGCACATTTTCTATGGGATTCACTTAGTTGGAACACTCTCAAGGTTTTTTTTTTCTTTTTATAATTTCAATTTATCTAAAATGGAAAGTACAAAGAGGTAGGAAGACTTAAGAGTAAGGCCAGAGAAAGGAAACTGAAGCAGAGCAGGTTTGACAACTCCTCTAGCGTGTAGAGGAGGGCCAAAGCCAGTTTGTCCCATTTGGACTGGCTTTGGTCCCCCTCTACACGCTAGAGGAATTGTCTGGCATTCTCTGCTTCAGATAAGAGTGGCCACTGACCTAATGTAATTTTTAAATGCAAGATGGAGTCCCACGTTATATTGTATAGGCATATACAATTTCTAAGTTTGAGTTAGATTTAAGACCCATTTTACAGAAGTTTATATTAATTTCCACTAGGGGATGCTCTAATGTTACTCTTCCTAGCACTGCTGTCTAAACCCTGTTCTGCCAGAAAAGTCAAGCAATAAATACCAGCAAATTTAGCCACTAGTTCAAATGCAACATATATACAAGAACAAAACAATAATAAAAAGCCTGGTTAAAAACTATCAAAACCTTATAAGATCCCCATGTTTCAACTTAGGTTTATCATGTATAACAGAACTGTATTATTAGACAGATTATTAATAGATCTATTATTAATAGATTATTAATTAGATTATTAATAGTCTATCTAGAAATCTATCTAGAAATTATAAAGAATTAACAATACATCATGTATAACAACTGTATTATTAGAGAACTGTATAAGACAGTGAGAAGTGAGCAATAAACAAAAATATCACAAAATTTGAATTATAAAAGTTTGTTATCTAAGTGAGTCCAAATCCAGAGTCTATGAATAAAAGTCAAACTCATTCCTCCATCCAATGATCTCAGTAGATGATCTCTAAATGATATAAGGGAATGAAACTTCCACCCTCAAAGATACTTAGGACAAGTTCATGTCTCTAAAACCAAAGAATGAATTTTAAGAACAATAGAGTTAAGAGCAGAACTTGTTTATTGCTGGAAGGAAAGCTGCTGTCCAAGAGTTGAACAGAAGGGGACTCAAGTGCTTTATTTCGCTGTAAAATAAAGAACAAAGCAAGAATGCCCACTGCCATTGCTGTATTATTAGACAGATTAATAGATCTATAATAACTGTATTATTAGATAGATATAATTTGTAGAAAGATTATTAATTCTTTATAATTTCTACATAGAAGTCCTTTGTCTGAGGGACAGTTAGCTAAAATTTTTTTCCAACTCATGGGTTTTTCTTTGTTGGTGATTTATTTAATGTGCAAAACATTTTTAGTAGAAATGAGATCCTCGTCATTGATGCTTTGAAGTATTCCCTGTGCAGTTTCATTTTTGTTCATGAACATTTTGCCTACATGTCTTCAAAATTTCCACATACTACTTCTCCCAGTAGATTTAGTATTATTGTTTTAATATTTAGATCTTTGGTATATTTTGACTTTAGTGCAGGGTGATCAACATGGGTCTAGTTTTAGTCTTTGCATATGTAAAGGTAGTTTTTCCATCACCTTTGATTAAAGATGCTATCTTTATTCCAGTGGACGTGTTTGGCTTCTTTGTGAAAGATAAAGTGGCTGAGTGTCGTTGTGCTTGGGGCTGCATCTTCAATCTGTTCCATTAATTATTGTGTTTGTTTTTGGCCAATATCATGCTGATTTAATTACAATAGCTTCATGGTATAATTTTAAGTCAAGCATTGTGATGCTTCTTTCCTTGCCTTTGTTGTTCAGGATTGCTTTTGCTATTCTTCAGGTTTAAGATGCATTTTAGTACTGTTTTCTCTGGATCTGTGAGGCATAAAAATGGTATTTTGATTGGGATTTCATTGAATCTGTGTAACGATTTTGGGAGCATGGCCATTTTCACAATGTTGATTCTTCCCACCCATGAATGAGGAATATCTTTCCATTTTTTGAGATCCTTTTTGATCTCTTTAGAGATCAAATTTTCATTTTTTTACTTCTTTTGCTAGTTTGATTCTTGTATTTCACTTTTTTTGGATGCTATTGTGGAAGATGCAGTTTACCTAATTTTTCTCTCAGTGTGTTTGTTGTCTGTGTATAATAAAGCTATTGTTTCAGAGTGTTGACTTTGTGTCCAGCTATGCAACTGAATTTATTAATTCTAGGAGTCTTTTGCTGGAGTTTGGGGATCTTTCCTACTAAGCATCAGGTCATCTGTAAATAATGCTGGTATCACTTCTTCCCTTTCTATCCTTGTTCCTTCTATTTCTCTTGTTTAATTGTTCTTGACAGTGTTCCCATAACTATATTGACTAGGGATGGTGAGAGTAGGCATTCTTGTCTTGTTCTTCATTTTACAGTGAAAGCATTCAGCTTTTGTCCATTTAATATGATGAAGGCTGTTTGTCATAGACAGCTTTTATCAGATTGAGATTAAGTCCATCTGTTATGATTTTCTGTAGCAATTTTATGGTGAATGCATTTGGACTCTATCAAACCTTTTTCAGCATCTACTGAGATGATCATATGATTCTTGTCTTCAGCTCTTCAGCTGTGTATTACATTTATTGATTTGTGTATACAGACATTACTTAACTTTTTCTACAAGCTTGAGGTATAACATAAGGTTCTGTATTTGGGTTTATTCTGTTTTCCTGATATGGGAATTTTCTGCTATTAATTTCCTTCTGGGGACTACTTTCATTGCATCCCACAGATTCTGCATTTTTGTTCATGGTGAATGTTTAATTTCTTTTTATTTTCCCCTTGCTTTAAATTTTTTAAATTTTTGTTTAATTTATTTTTAAGTTTCACTTGTGATGCATTGGTTGTTCAGGAGGGTCTTATTTAATGTCCATGTATTTGTGCAGTTTTTGTTGACTTGATGGTTTGTGTTAAGAAATCTATCATAATTCTGGTGGATTTTCTATTACAGCTTTTAATATTCTCTTCTTTTGTTGAATTTCTGGGATCTTGATTGTATGTGTCTGGACATAAATTTATTTTGGTTATGGCCAATTAGAGTGGTGTATGTCTGATTCTTTCCCCATGCTTTGGAATTTTTCTGCTATTACTTCTACAAATAGTCATTTTATGTCATTCGTATTGTTTCTTGCTTTTTGTTGATACCTATTAGTCTTATGTTATTATCCTACTTTTTAGTATGCAGCTTTTAAATTGGTGTTTCATGGACCTTTGTTATTTTTAGATCTTTCCTTGCACAATCACGAGGTGCTGTGCTGTCTTCAAGGTCTGAAGCGCTATCTTCAGTTTCATTCAACTGGTTTCACCAGCTTTCAATGGGACATTTAATTTCCTGGGTGTCTCTTTGAATCTCCTTCATGCATTCTAATTCTTTCCATTAGAAAAGAATGGTGTTCATTTAAGGTTTCCATTATTTTTCTTTCATTGTGCTGGTCATTTCTTTTCTTACTCAATAAATTATTTCCAACCTGTTTTCTTTTCTAGATTGACATAGTGGTTGCTTTACTTCAGTTGCTATCATTTCAGAAATTTCAGATGCTGGATTTCTGAGTTCTATGTTAATGCCTCCTGGGCTTGCTCTGGGTACAGTGGAAGTCTGAGAATCCACTGTACTCCTTTGTTTTGTCGCTTTTGAGGATGCCTCAGTTTTCCTGGAATTCAGAGTTGTTCCCATGACGGCAGGGAAAGGCAGCAAACTCACTTTCCAAACCAAAGTTTTAACAGAACTGGAGAGAAATACAAAATACTATACATTCCTGAGTGTACCTATAATTTTCCACATTCTTGCAATTGGCTTTAAAGTTAACAAACCATAAGATGCACATATTTCAAATGACATATGAATACATCTACTAAACGATCATCAGAAAATAATGAATATATCCATTATTGACAGATTTTTATACTTTAAAATAAACCATTGTCTTGCCTCTTTCTCTCCACCCATCTTATTCTCAAATTAGTTTGTCAATGTATAGTATAAACTATCCTGTTACTGCATTTTCTAGAAATTTATAATACTCTTCTATATTCATTTTTACAGTTATTTGAAGATGAATTCATGTTCTATAATTTAGTCTTTATAGTTGCTAAGCAGTACTCTATGATATAAATATACAACCATTTGTTTATTCAATTGTTGCTGGATATTTGGGTTATTTAGACATTCTGGCTATTTTATTCCCCGAACTGGGGATTGACCTCAGGTTGTGCTTACCAGGAAAGTACTTATTCTACTGAGCCATCTCCCTGGCCCCTGATTCTTGCTATTAAAAACAAAGAATCTATGAACATTCTTAAGCATGTGGACACAAAGTTTGTTTGCCTTTGGATAGCATATCATAAGTGGCCTAACTATAGAAGGACAATAGTAGTTCTGAATTCTTAAGAAAGTGCCCACCAAAGTTGTGGACAATGACCTGAGAGAGGAACAATTGTTTCCATCTTGGCTGAACCTGACCCTATTTCCATGTATTGATATGTACAGAGCTGAGCAGGACTTTTCCTTACCTCCTTTAAGCAATACATGAGTCCAGCAGAGGTGCTGATTGTAGACTTAGAAGATGGCAGGTGTGTTCCCCCAAAACCGCCACCTGTTGATTGCTTGTGTGTGCCTGGACAAGATGGATGAAGAGCCAATGTGCCACACTGTCAGCTGGGATAGAGTGTCAAGGTAGAGGCTATGACTTCTTGGGGCTTGAAAGTGTACTTATCAGAGTGAGGCACTGGCTCCAAAGCATTGGATACTATCTCAAGTGTGTTATACAGATTTCTCTTTCTGAATATCCTTTTCTGCATATTGCAGAGCTGATGTTGGGCCTTCCACCTAACCCAGCTCACAGCATTCACCTACTTCATTCCATTCTCACAGTCACTCATTTTCAAGCCACCCCTTTCTTTATGAATAAACAAAACCCAGGTTTGGCCTTGGGTCAAGGCCTTTGTGCCAGATAGCTATCATCAGGGCTGTATTTAGGACCCTTTGGCTCTCCATAACTACAAATCTGCATTAGTGCATTTATTCTCACCATTGGTTGCACTGGAATTTATAGATTTGGATTAACTCACTAAAATTCTAATAACTTTTCATAGGATTACAAATATAAATTTCCTGGGCCATGAGTAGATTTGGAAGGGCTCTTTATACAACGTGACTGTACTATTCCATGTGTTCACTAGTAGTACAAGAGAGTTTCAGTTGCTTCAAGTTCTTGTCTGCATTTAAAATTCTCAGTCCTTTTAATTTTAGCCACTCTGTGGTACTGTTTCTTTTCAGTTTTAATTTACATTTCTTAATAACTAGTATAGCTCCTTTTTATTCCATATGTTTTTTTCCCCACAGAAGTATATGTATTTAGCAAAGTTTCAAATAAAATCTCTTGAACACTTCAGTAAAAACATTGTTTCTCACTGAGTTGTGGGAGGAGAAAAAAATTCATAGTGTCACTAATTTTAAACAATTGGTTTATGCTGAAATATGATGTAGTGTTCATGTTTGGGTTCATTGAGATTTTTGAATCTGTGCTTTCATAATTTTTGCTAGCTTTGAAAGTGTTTCTGCCTTTAAAAGCTTTTGTTTCTGTAACTGTTCCTCTTGTTTGTCTACTTAAATTAAGCTTCTCAATTTTGTTCATGTTTCATTGATACTCTATTAACTTTTTTTTTTTTTTTTTCATTTTGTGTATTTGGTACAGGGTCTCACTAGGCAGTGCAGATTCCCAGTGATCCTCCTGTTTTCTCAGCCTCCCCAACACTGGGAATACAGGCATGCACCACCATGCCCAGACTCAACCAAGGCTTAGTGCTCTCTGGGGACAGGGCCCGTGCAGCAAACCGAACTGGGGAATGAACCCTGGTCCCTGCTCTTGCCAAAGCAGGTGCTTAGTCCAGTGAGCTATCTCACTGGGCCTTCTATTAACTTGTATAAATTCTTCATTTTTGTTTCATCTTAATACTTTCTATTTTCATGTCATCATACTTAGTAATACTTACATTTATGATATTCACTTGTCATTAACTTTCTCAAATGCATTGTTTCCTTCATATATTTTATTACTATAAATTCAATTTTTATTTTTTCCATATTTTACCTGTCGATATGTGATTTTTGAACATATATAATACCTATAGAACTATTTTAAAGTCTTTAACTTACTAATTCCAATACCTGAATCAATTCTGATTTTCAATTGATTTTTATTATTGTCAGGCATATTTTTCTAATATGTTGTCTGGTTATTTTTTACTGGACTCTAGACATAGTAAACTTTATTTCATTAGGTGCTAGATATCTTTGGATCCTCCGAAATATTCTTGAGCTTCTATTTGATAAAGTAATCACCCCTTAAACATGAGGGTCACGTTCCAAGTGCCTCAGTAGATTCCTGAAGGAATGGATAGTACTAGAAATGGAAAATATAATGAATGATTGAAACCTTGAAAAGAAAATTATATTTTTCATTTCTAGCACTCCCCATGGAAAAACAGGAGGATTACTATGAATCTGAGCTGCCTAGTGAGACCCTGTACCAAATACATAAAATGAAAAAAAAGAACAGTTGATAGAGTATCAATGAAACATGAAGAAAATAAAGTTTTATTTTTAAACTATGTATAGTAAGAGATTAACAACAATAACTAATGATAAATGTGGAGAAAATGTAATCATAAAGTTCAATAAAACTTTCGGGTTTGTGGTCTCCCTAACTCTTCCCAAACCACACACTTTATCGTACTACCTTCCCCCTCCTGTTCCTGTGACGGAGTGAGAGGACACAGCATCTACGTGATGAGACAGCGTGAGGTGAGTAACACAGGCACTGTGATGTGGACAGGCTACTGCTTAGGGTGGCTTGAACACAAGTAGTATGGTATTGCATAGAGTCAGTGTGGTGACCAGTTCAGCTACTGAATAATTAAGGATCAAGGTAATGTAGACAGCATGGACATGCTGGACAAAGGGATGGCCATATTCCAAGTAAGACTGAGAAAGATGTCCCAAAATGCCATGACATTATTCAGAGTAGTTTGAACTTTAAAATTTACAAGTTATTTATTCCAGGAATTTTACATTTAGTACTTTTGAGTCATGAATGACCATCAGCACCTGAAACCTTGAAAGGCAAACTGTACATAAATACAGACTACCGAACAGGATTAATTCACTTCTGCACTTTTTAATCTTGCTTCTAAGACTTCTTAGGAAAGACAGGAGAGACATTTCAAGCTGATTATTTCCAAATAAACTAATCATTAATGATTCCCTAAGAAACCAGTATTCCCACAGAAGTGAAACATGTCCTGTGTACTTTATCAGATTTCCCAAAGCTCGAGTGGTGGGAACAGATGCTAGATTCAACACTGCCATTCCCAGGCATTGCAGCCTTTAATTTGCTTAGGTCCATCTTCCTATGCCCTAGGTGGCTTCTGTACATGCATGCACTCACTCCACAGTGCTGTGTAAAGGAAATGAAGGGGCTTGCTTAGGTCTCCGGAGTTCTTGTTCTGTGTGCTTTCTTCCAGTACACTGCCTACAGACCCTGAGCTCTGTCTCTTCACTTCAGAAAGCTACCCAGGCACCGTGGATGCTCTTTTTCCATGAGGTTCTGTGTCCAAGGCCTGGGAAGCAGCTCAAGAAGGTAAGAGAGGGAAATCAAGGAAGTAAAAGGGAAATCCAAGGCTAGCCCTGTTTTTTCCTTGTCTCTCAAGGATTATTATTGTTCGATAACTCTTATTTTTGCCCAATTGTTTATTTTCCAGGATGGGTGGTAGTTCTATTAATCACATTTTTAAGGATGATAGATCTAGCTGGGCTGGTGGCAAGCAGTGCTTAGCTGGACGTGGACATGGCTGAGTGTATTTATTTTGGTCCTGAATCACAACTGGTAAATTCCGGGACTCTGAGTGATGAGTAATACATTACTATAGCAACTGCTGTGTTTATACAGTTGGAGACACTCAAATAATTTTTGTAAAATGTGTCATATGAAAAAGAACAAAGAAGCAAACATACCCAGAATCTTTCAACCAGAATTGTTTTTGTTGTCATTTAATTGGCATTTTGAGTAAATATTCTTCCTTTATCTTAAAAAAATTGTTTTGAAAATTATAATTCTCTATAATATTCATGAGTATCTTTGCCTACTTACTACCTATTAGTTCTGATTTTTGTTGCCAACTTAAATTTCACAAAAGGCTACAGAGATAAGCCCCAAAGTATTTATTTTATGTTTCTATCTTAAATTCATGATCATACCACTAAAACTTAATTTTAGAAAAGCATGCTTAGAGGAATAGCATGATTTATTTGTTTGAATTTTTAAGGTTTAAAATTGTGGCACCAGTTGCTCACATTCACTAATTTCTCCCCTTAACTCTGAATAATTCTGCTAAGAAATAAATGATACAGGCTGGACTAGACATTAGAAAGGAAATGTTGTGGAATAGGATGGGGGCCAGGGTGAAGTGTAGGTAAACTGCAATCTGAATGCAATATCTATCAGTCCATGTAATTTTAGAGTTAGATAATATTGTCTCTAAATTTTGACAGAGGGCCGGCCAGATAGCCCAGCAGACTACAGCAACTGTTTGGGCAGAGCATAGTGGCCGGAGTTCGATCCCCAGTGTCCTGTGCCATCCCTGTCCCCAGGGCATACTGACAGGGTGACTGAGACGGGGCACAGTGACACGCTCCTGTAATCCCAGGGGTTGGGAGGCTGAAAACAGGAGAATCGTGAGCCTGATCTGTACTAAATAAATAAATAAATAAATAAATTTATTTTGGCAGAGACCAGAGAAAATCCACCGGAGTAATAGATCGTTAGCAGTTCTGAGAGTCCTACTGGTAGACTCCATGTTTGCTGACACAGACATCCTCTGCAGCTCCACGTTTCTAAGGGTCTGGCTGGTGGCATGCAGTGCTTCCTGCATGCCTTTCTGGCAGCACTGGTACTCTCTGTTTTGCACAAAACTTTGCTAGGAGGGCTACACTGACCACATCACTGTGGACCTCTTATTTCAGAGATATGCAAGGTAGTTTGTGCTTATTACAAACAAAAGTAGGAATACGTACTCAAGGCAAGGTAGGTACGGTAGTAGTTGAGAGCACAGGCTTGCGCTTGCACCACATCAATTGCATGAAACTGTACTGGAGAAGCCATCTCACTTCTCCAGTCCTTGTTGGAGGTCTCAGAAAAGGTGAAGATTTTTCCAGGCTAAAAAAACGAGGATTCAGGATTCACATGAAGCGCTTAGCACAATATCTGTACAAACAGGGCTATCATCGTCACAGTCAAGTGATGGAGGATTGTCCAACTCTTATGTTTTTTTTTTCCTGAATTATTATCAGGTATTATTTTATACTAAACTCACAGGGGGGAAAAGGATATCTTTTACAACTTAAATTTTTTTTGTGTGTGAAACAACTATGGGAAAACTTGTCATGCATTGAATGTGAAATACTGTGAATTTGTTGTGTTACAACCTGTATATTGTTACCGAGTTCTCTTTCACATTTATCTGGGGTTGCAGGCCTCTTAAAAGATCGTGAGCTTATAGATGCAGTGCTGATAGTGCCTCATTGTGGGGATGGTGACAGTCACTCATGAGTGTCTAAAACCAGAGGTGATGGTTTCACCTGGAAACTTGACTTAGTCAAATAAAAGAAAATGAAGAGGTAAAGAAAAAAAATTGATAATCACTGAATCAATTTAATGCCAAATGTCTTTTTGTTTCATAAACTGGAACAGGAGATGATGCATGTTGGAATGGCACATAAATGAATTATTTTCCTCTTTATTTTTAGAGATCTTTTGATGAATAGATTATTACAGGATGAATGAAGGTGAGGAAGATGGAGACCAATTTATTCTTCTCTTTAAGATTTGTTTGGACGTGCAGCAAAATGCACTGCCTGCAGGAAGAGCGCTCCCCACACAGTGGGCCTCTCTTCTACTGCTGTGGCACGGGTGACACAAAATACAATTAGCCTTTCAGCTGGGCTTTGCATTTTTCTGATCTTCTAACAACTGGGTGTCAGATATCTCAATGTATAACCACCCACTCACAACAAGATTATACATTAGACTCTTTGTTATCTACTTTTATGAAAGATTTCTGAATGCTAAAAGGAATAAATTAACTCTGCCAACTTTGTAATAAAGTTTCTGTCTCTTTCTCTGATTGTTAATATTTCCATGATTACACAATAATCCACACCAAGGACAAAACCATTTTATTTTACCTTAAAAGAAGGACACTGTAGGTTATATAATGCATATCTGATTATTGTAGGCAAATTTGCTCTAAAGTAAGAATTATTATAATTGAGTCTAAAATCAAGCTGTAAAATAACTATTAGAAATTTTTTCCCAAGTAGAATGTAAATACAAATCAAGAATGCAAAATTAAATGTAACTACTTTATTTCCATTTGTCACATTTCAATGATTTGACACCTAAGTTTCTCTCTAAGTGCTATTTTAGTGTTCACACTGCTATGTCTATACTTAGTAGGCATGTGCTAGCTGCCAAACGCTTGTGAGCAGAAATGTCCATCTTCTTACCAATAGCTGGCACGGACTCACTCCAAAGGCACTTGTCTAATACTGAACAAAATGGTAGCAAGTCAGAAACTGTGAAGTTTGCACATTACTGCCTATCTTTATCTTAAATAAAAATCATAGCTATGATTTCCGGAGCATTTTTGATGTGACAGTCTGTTTTAATATACGCTATAGCTTTCCAAAGCTATAAACCATGAAATATGTCTTCATGATCATGCTTTAAAATAAACTGTTAAGAGTCTGTTTTATTTCTAAGTATTCAATTCAGAGATAATTTTGTTCAGCATAGTTTGTGCTGAGTGTCAGCAGGTGTGTCCTCCGCCCCTCACCTGCAGCTGTGGCAGTGTCATCCTGTCCCTCCTCGCCCTCCCTTGCTGTGCTCCAGCCACAGTGGCTTCCTCCGTGTACTCGCAAGCATCAGGTGCGTTTTGGCAGCCAGCAGATGCATTCCTGGTCCTTCTTTCTCCTGAGATACTCTTTCCCGTCGAAGTGCAAGGCGCGCTACCTCCCTCGGTCAGATCTCTGCCCACGCATCCACCTTGCTCAGAGCACGAGGCAGTCCCCTCATACTCTGTGTCACACAGCTACTCCACAGTCTTTGGATGATTTTTAACCTTGCAAATACCTTCCCTGTGATACCTGGTACCTTATTTATATTTTGATATACATTTAATATCTCAGTCCTATGATATAAAACAATACATTTTATATCACATTTTAAGAAGAAAAGAGGAAAGAAAACAAAATATTATGTAATATATATTATAGTTATATAGATAAATCTATGTATATACATAGTTATATGGTATTGATAACAAAATAATAATGAAATATGACAATTACTGTCATTTGTATAGCTAACGATGTGGTTGTAGTTGATATTTATAACTGCCTTCTACCATTGATTCTAACTTCCTTTCTTCAGTAATTATCTGAGCTGGTGTGGAGTGGGCTCTTTCATTGGTAGGACACCAAAATCTTCATTCCTAAAGAGGATGGTTGTTAGTAGTCCTTGCTGGATTATGTTGTTGGAGTTTTCCATCGATTTGAATCACAGGACAGGGCAATAGTAAGAAATGCTCAGAAGGAAGTCAGGTATTCTCCACACATAGTCCTTGTTACCTCCACTGTGGAGTGGCCCTTAGGGTCAACCACCCAGATAGCACAATAATTCTCCTCTTTGTCGATGGATTCAGAGGCATGAGGAGAATGAAGGGGTTCAGGGGAAGTCTTGATTTCTGGTTCAGTGGAATCATTGCTGTGGGACCTAATGGAAGTATTTTTCCACTTGGGAAAAAAAAAACAAACCTTCAAAGTCCAGCAAAGAATAAGGTCACAGGGACAGAAAGCAAAGCAAAAGTTTTGCTAGTTGCTCAGTAGAGTTACCACTCCCATTTCTATCACTGATTTCTGAGTTCATCAACATAGTTATAGGAAAGTAATAACTTATGTTGGACACCAATTCAGATAAAAACCTGTGGAAGACCTTAAGCCAGCCATGCAAGGTATTGCAATTTGAATGGTACTGTAACTGGAGTATGCCAGTCCATTCTTTCACCAGGTGAGCTGCTTCAGAATAGTGGAAAACAGGCAATCACACAAGCACAAAGTATGAAAGCTGTCATCTTTAAATTCAAGCAGAAAAACCCTTCAATCTGCTGGTACCTCAGACTTAAATAGATTTTATTATGGCAGCCATAATAAATAGATGAACTTTTTTTTTTTTTTTTTTTTTTTTGGCTTTTTGAGACAGGGTCTCACTATGCAGTTCAGGATGGCCTTAAGCTCACTTTGTAGCTCAGGCTGGTCTTGAACTCACAACAATCCTCCTGCCTCAGCCTCCTGAGTGCTGGGATTATAGGCATGCGCCACCACGCCTGGCTTAGATGAACTATTTTTCTAATGAATAATGGTAAGAAATCTTAAAGCTCAGAAAAGTCTATATGTTTGCACACATACATAAATGAGTAGTTTGAATTCAGATCTTGACTTGAGCTCCCTTCATTCTTATTTATTAGTTAAAAGAGCATCTGAAGGCCAGAGAGATAACTCAGTGGACTAAGTGTTTGCTTAGATAAGCACAGGGGCCAGGGTTCAATCCCTGGCACCATATGTCACGCTGACCCTGCCCCTGGGTGCGCTGAGCCAGGGATGGAGTCCAGCCATTGTGGTGCACACCTGTAATCCCAGCACTAGGGAAGAAGAAACTAGGAGGGTCACTGCAAGACTGAGCTGCATAGTGACACCCTGCACAAAGAGAGAGAGAGAGTGAGAGAGTGAGAACAGAGCAAGAGCAAGAGTGAGATCTGGTTACCTTATCATTGTAATTGGATTGTAAATATTTCTGTAGATTTGGTCACTCTCAGAACACAATGGATAAAAAAAGACAAAAGTAAGGCATTAACAGCTCCTTTCCACAGACCAGAGAAATCCATAGTACAATTATCCAAACCACCCTGCTTATATACATAGCTATATCTCTTTTCCCCACTCCCTCTCCTGTTCTTCTTCTGTCCCTCTCATGTCCTTCACCTGCATTTTCTTCATTCTGAGCAGGTTTATTACCTCTTCACAGTATCTATTGTACCTTTCACATTTTATTTACTCTTTCGGGTTCTTTTATTTTTCCTTTTCATTCTCAATTTTTTTTTTAGAACTGAGGATTGAACTCAGACCCTTGCGCTTGCCAGGTAAGCACATATTCTACTGAGTCATCTCCCCAGCCCTCTCATTCTTAATTTCTTATAATGTTTTCTTTCATTTTCTTTCTTCTTCCAACTTTTCATGCACATATCTGGTCATTTGTACAACTAATTTGAAGATAACAGTAAGCAATACAAAAATAGTCAAGTTCATATTATTTTGTTTAGTGAAATTCCATATCATTTTTAATTTTTTATGTTTTAACCATATTTTATGCTGTCTTTCAAAAAGAAAAAATTGAACACACAGTAAAAAATGGATAATAAATTTGTTGAATAGTTGCTAAGGATTGTCCAACAAATAAATACCTAGGAATCACCAGATCTTAAGGCATAATAAAGTGTCCTAGTTTAGAAAGGAAAAAGACTGTCAATTATTTCTTGAATGACAAAATGTTGATTTATGTGCCGGTCAGTAATGTAAAAGCCTGAAAAGGTTCTGCTGAGAGGATTTGGCAAACATTCCATTGGAAAACCCTTCAGTGTGGTATTAGTAATAGCTGGGTGTGTAATTAATCAAAATAGACTGAACATAGCCCGAAAAGAAGAAAACTATCCTCACTGAGAATGTAAGGTGTAAAATACAACAGATACCAAGTGAGAAGGAAAGAAAATGCATATCATCAAAATTAAGCATTGTTTCTCCTTAGGCTATTATGTAAAATACATTTTATATATAAATTATAAGGGTACAAATATATATAATAAAAATACAATATGTAAATCACTAAAAATTTTTTACAGTCGAGGACACAGTGCCATGAATTCCCTTCAATGTACTCCCAGGTATTTCAAACATGCTTATTCCATTGTTCCTGGAACTTTTGGACAAGGTACTTTTTTTTTTTTTTTGGTATCTTTAAGGAAGGGTCTACAGGTGTTCAGGGTCTCGCAACGAGATCAGACTCATAGTGATCAGCCTGTTTACAGCCTCCCAAGAGCTGGGATTACAGGCGCAGGCCACCACACTCAGCCTAACTCTTGGCACTTTCAAAGCCGTGCTGGAGTCCTCCATCACAAGTGTCTTTAGTGCACTGCCTGCTGCTGTTGCAAAGCTGTTACGTTCCATGGTCACTCTGACTTTGGGAACAATCCAGTTTCACAGTGCCAAATCTGATGAATAAGGTAAAGACACACAGTAAGGCTTTTAACAGCCTTCCTTTCCTTTGGGCTTAGCATTCACTGCTTTTTCCATTACATCGTGGAGACCTGAAAGATGACTTCCAGAAATCCTAAAAGTGCAATGAGCAATGCGATAAATGTGTCTGAAGAGAAGGTTAGCATTCTGAGAGAGAATCATAGTAATGTATCTTTTACTTTAATGTATTTTTAAATTAAATATGTACCATGTATTTTGGTCACATTGTGTACATTTTCTAGTTGTTAAATACATTTATTATTAAGCTCGTACCCTGCATGTACAATGAAGCTGATAAGTCAAAATTCCTCTATGAAAATTAACTAATTTATTTTTTAAAAATCAAGTTTCATATTTACTGCCAAACTGGCTATCCTTAAACTTAAATGATTTCAGTCATTTTTTTTTAAGTGGATATTTTGCAGTCGATCTACACAAGGTACACGGGTCAGAGGTGCCCAAGTGTGGTGCCTCCTGGGTACCAGCAAGTGCCAAGTACAGCAGCGCTTAGCAGGTCACTCATGGCAGTGACAAGTAACCCTGGACATGAGTACACCATCTGCAGTGGAAGCAGCAAAATATTATGTATTAGAAAGCTATAAAGAGGAGGATTTATTTCAAAACTACACTTTGCCAAATTCTGACTTCTTTAAAATTCTGGAGGCCAGAACCATGTACTTAAGTTATGGAGCCCTTTCTTCAAAAACTTATTAGAGGGCTGAGCAGAGAGCTCAGTGGACTAAAGCACCTGCTTAGGCAGAGCTCCGTGGCTGGAGTTCAGTCCCCAGAGTGTCGTGCTGGCCCCACCCCCAGCACGCTCTGAGAGGGTGACTGAGACCGGCGTGGTGGTGCACATCTGTAATCCTAGCACTTGGGAGGCTGAAAATGGGAATCACTACGAGTTCAATCTACATAGTGAAATCCTGTAGGCCCTGTACTAAATACATAAAAAAGAAAAAGAAACAAAAAAAACTTGTTAGGTCTTCCAAGATGTAGACAGCAAAGCATTTAACTAAGCTCCAGAGTCTCCTAGGTGTAGCAGTCTGTGTGACCACAGAGGACATACTCTAAAATGCCTGCACAAAGACCCTGACAAGGCAATCAAAAAGAGAAAATCAGAATTAGTTTAAATGTAGGGTTCTATACAGAATTTAAATTTCTGTATTGTGACTTATATTTCTCAAACAAAAATGATTACAATATTTATTCTGATGGAAGAATTTTATTTTTCTCTGAAATTGAATTTCTAATCTACCTTCTAGTGTTTGTAGAATCCTTGCCTTAAAGAAGAAAAAAAATACTAACTTGTAAAATGAAATTCCTAATGATTTCTATCACATGTTACAAAAACAACACTTGATGGGTCTCATCTGATAGAAAGGATCCACGTAACACATTCTGGGAGAAAAAAAATGAAGCTGTTAAGTATTTTCATTTGAACATTTAGAACTGAATAATAACGGTTCTGTAGTTGCTTATTTTAGCACTTCAAATTTCACTGCAAGATGCAAATTATGCCATCAAGCTATCTTGGGTTCTTTATGTTTTTGTGATATAATAATTAAAAAGGATTTTCTTTAAGGAAGTATTGATGCTAGCATTATTCTCCCCTCCTTGTCTTGCTAGAAGCTGAGTTCCCACCTTAAGGTGGTATGTATTGTGAGAAGACAGAAGCATAAAGGAACAAGCAAAAGCAAGAACAAGAAATAAGCACAAGAAAGGAAAAAAGTCAAAGAGGAAGAGCAAGGGAGAAATGAAGGAAACTAGTGACTTCCCTGTGACATCATGCTAAGAATAGTTATAGTTTGCACCAAGGAGTTCACAGAAGCAAAACTAAGTGACTTCAAAAGCAATTTAAGTGAAACACCATGGTCAAGGAATCTCTAAATCCTTCTAGGTGTATTCTAGACAAGTCACGAGTCTGGGTTCAGGCCTGAATGCCTCTCACTATATGCACACTGCAGGTCTGTGATCCACCACAGATGACCCAGCGTGGTGAGAAGTAGAATTTCCACATTGTCCAGAGCACAGTCTGTGGTCTGTGGGTACTGCTGGTGGTCCCCGCTGTCCCAGGCTTTGTTTCCGCTTAGTCATGAAGCTCTGATTTAGCTACAAGCTGCGTGTAGAAACAAAAAATTAACTCTACAGTTTCATTGGAGAGAGTGTAGCATTTGACTTGTTGGTGAGTAATGGTAAAATCTGGCCATTAAATTAAAAACAAGTTTTTTTTTTTTTTTTTTTTTTTTTTTTTTTTGTGTGTGTGTGTGTATTTTAAGAAAGCGTCTACAAGGTGTTCAGGGTCTCAGTACGAGATCAGACTCATAGTGATCTGCCTGTTACAGTCTCCCAAGATCTGGGATTATAGGTACGTGCCACCATGCCCAGTCTCAATTGCTGTGTGCCACAGGCAGTGGGGAGGTGGCACTGTAGGCCTGGGGATTGAACTGCCCGTCCCTCTTTAGTCTGCCTGCTTTAGTCTGCTGAGCTATTTGGCAGGCCCTTACAAATCTATTTCTTATGGGTAATTTCTTAACTGTCGAGTTCACAGGATCTGCTCTACATGTTCTCTCTAAAGCAATTACTTTTATATCCTTTTACTCACCCTAAAACAATGCCCTCTCTATTTTTTTTTTTTTTGTGAAAAATTTGATTTTTTTTCTCTTCAACATTTCAGCAACTCTTTTCAAGTATTTATGGCTGTAACTTTAATTAAGATTCAGGGCCCGGGGAGATAGCTCATAGAATAAGCACTTGTCTGGCAAGTACATGGTCCTGAGTTCAATCCCTGGTACCACAAATAAAAGGGGAGTCCTTGGGGAGACAGCTCAGTAGAATAAATACTTGCCTGGCAAGCACAGGGTCCTGAGTTCAATCCCTGCTACTGCGAAAAAAAAAAAAAAAAAAAAAAAGATTTCAATAATCTCTAATCTGGGTTACAATAACAGCACTTTAATGAATCTTCCAAACTCTGATGTAAAGCATAGTTCTTCAGTTTGTACTGTTCTATGCTAAATATTTTCATGTTTTTTCTAGTATCTTTGAACTAGCAAAATTTGAGGCTGAGATTATGGGGCTGAGAATTACAGCAATTATTATTCTTGGGACTTTATTATTGCCAAAATGATTTTGGACAAGCAAACTTAAGGAACATTGGCACATGCAATATTGCAATATTCTGTTAAGTATAACCAGAAGATGTGGGAAGAGTGACTCAGAGAAAGCAGGAAAATTCATTGAATGATGGGTAATAAGAGTAACTTAAGGAAAAAGCAGGGCTATGGAAGGTAGGGTGAGGAACACATCAAGAGACAAAAAAAGCAAGCAAAATCATGGAGTGAAAATATACCAAGAACCTGAGGAATGACAAGTCCATATGTCTGGAGTTTACTGGTGGCAAAAAGAAAAGGTCATATGTAGAGGGTCAGATGTGGCAATTGTCTTCAACTGAAAAATTCCCAGCCACATTCTTGTTTGGGTATTCCTTTTGTTAATCAATTCTTAGATACTTATTTCCTTAAAAATAAGGGAAATTACTGCTTTCTTGATGGTATGTCTCTATTTTCTTTCTCACTTTTTCTTTCTAAAAATAAAAAATAATACATAATGAATATTAATAATAATAAAATAAGGGCTGGGGAGATAGCTAGTCGAATAAGTGCTTGCCTGGCAAGCACAAGGGCCTGAGTTCAAGCCCCAGTTCCATAAATAAATAAATAAATAAATAAATAAATAAATAAATAAATAAATAACAAACCTCTTAAAATTTGGCTATGGCTAATCAACTGCCTTCAGGTACAAATGCATCTCCCTAAACAAAGAGAAAATGTATTTTATATACAGTATACATATATAATTAAAATGCTGGGGCCGGACAGATAGCTCAGAGGCATAAGCACCTATCTGGCAAGCGCAAGGACAGGAGATTGATCCCCGGCCCCAGATGCCTGGGCAAGTGGTTTTGGTCCTTGTGGTCAGTGCTCACCATGCAGTTCCAGAACTGGGCATGGTAGCACATGCCTGTAATCCCAGGACTTGGGAAGTTGAGGAAGGAACCTCTGTAAGATCAAGACCAGCATGGGGGCTAAAAAAGTGAGCACAAGGCCAGCCTGAACTGTATAGTGAGATCCTATTTCAAAATAAGTAAATAAACAATCAAATAAATAAATAAATATTTTTTTAAAAATGGAATGTTGCATTCTTGTCAGGGCTGGACTGTTTGGAATAATATAGGGTTGGATAAGACTGATTTACAATTTGTTATTTTTACTGGTATATGTTTTCAGTATATAATGATTACACTCCTTCTGGGGAGTTGATAGATACATAAAACATGCATTAATTTGTGTTTTCATCCCATTCCCTTATCCTCCCACCCACCTCCTTCCATCTTTTGTAGTTTTTTTTTTTTTTTTTTTTTTTTCAAGAGATCTGTTTCCCTACTTTTCTTACCTATCTTTTATTTTTCTCTTTACTTATATCTTGGATGTCTCATAGGAGAAAACAGAACATTCACGTTTTTGTGGCTCATTCATTTCACTTAACCTTATGCTCCTAAGATGTGTCCATCTGACTATGGATGACTCATGTTTATCCTTCATTATGCCAGAGCAAGATTCTATTGTTCATAAATATCACATTCTCTTTATCCAAAATACATCTGAGATTTAGCTCTTGTGAGTTGAGTTGCTATAAAATAGGCATGCTTTTATCAGCATAATTTGATGCTTTTAATTTCTGGGGGAAGATATCTATGAAAGGAATGGGTGGTCAATAAAATTTTTAGTCTTATAAGGAATCTCCATATGATCCCACCATAATTGTACTAGTCTATGTTCCTTCCACCAATACAGAAGGGTTCCCTTTTTCTCTGCAGCTTCACCAGCACCTGCTATTTTTTTTATTTTTTAATGGGACAATTTCAATAATTAATACATTGTACATTGCTATCTTCTTAGTGGTTATCCATAGTACAAGATGCAGACATGATACCCTGTCCAAACACTAATAGTATAAATCTTTCTTCTCATTGAATTAAGCAAAAGTAGCTGTATATCTATCCTAACTATTCTGTATATACAGATACAGAATAGTTGTATCCCTTTTTTTGTTTAGTCCTGCTAGAGCTGGGTATTCCATTGGCATCTAAATACTATAGGTCCATGAATCCAGCAAAACAATCCAACACAGTCCAGTAGTCCATAATAGTAGTGGGTTATCCATAGGACTGGCAATATCAGAAGTTGTTGACTTGAGCCTTTCATAGCTTAGTACATTAATATGGCTTTATTTTATACACCTCATTTTTATACTTTTCTGCTGGATGGTTAAGACCAAGATAAAGCAAGACCTATATAACAAGAAATGTAACTTTTATATTTGATAAGGTCAGTCAAGTACCCTCAGGATTTATCTTGTAACCCTGTACCACAGTTTGTAGGTCAGTGTCCGCCATGTAGATGAGTCATGGGCATTGCTTGACCAATTTGCTCTTTGTGAAAGCCTGAGAGAATGTTTTCTCTCCCTGTGACTTTCCATAGGTGCACTCCACATTATCAATCACGTTGTTCTGAAGCACCACGATCTCTTTGATCAGAAAATCTGGGATACAACTGAGTTATAGGAGGTTACAATACAGGTTCTCCTGTGTCCTGAGGCTTCACTGACCCTGAAAGGCTAGAGCCAAAGTGTTGGCTGCCTTTGCAGGCCTATTTCTCTAATTTTTGGTCTGCAAACTTTGGTTGTTAACCTTCCAGAAGAGAAGCTTATTATCACCCTACTGCATCCCCAGCCCTACAGTTGAGTTTAACCTATTTGTCTGAATATAAAACATCTTAGGCATAACATGAAACAGCTATTTTCCATCAAGTATTGATATGCTAAACTTTAAGTCCTTATAGAATATGCAGAAAAAAAAATTTAAGATATGAATGAATTACATATTTTACACAGAAATTTAAAAATCTAACTGTATACAGCATTGTAGCAGTACAGTCCTATCACGTTTTTTTCTTGTGTCTTTTTTTCATTTATTATCCCTTTAAAAAAACAACAACAAATATTTACTTGTGAGACAGTGTGGCAATAATTGGTATGTCATGACAAAAAGTATATATTTAGAAGTGAATCAAAAAATTAAAAAATGAATTGATATATCTATTTGAGTTGAAACAATGAGGATTGGCATTGCTATTTAGATGATTAGGTAGATTTTTTTTTTTTTTTTTTTTGCGAAACCAGGGATTGCATTCAGGCCCTTACACTTGTCAGGGAAGTGCTTATTCCACTAAGCCAGCTCTCCGGCCCTGATACTTTCTATAAATTGAATGAGCTAAGTCTACAACTACAATGTTTTGACAAAATATATTTAAAATATAAAGATTTGAGAACTGTATCAAAATGTTTTAATATCAAAAGCTTATTAAAATTGGAAATATTTAGGGCTGGCCACATAGCTCAGTGGATTAAAGTATCTGCAAGCAGGCTCAGGGGCTGGGGGTTTGATCCCCGATTCTGCGTGCCAGCCCCAACCCGGGGCATGCTGAAACAGCAACTGAGACTGGGCGTTGTGGTACGCACCTATAATCCTAGCTCTTGGGAGGCTACACACAGGCAGATTCACTATGAGTCCGATCTTATAGTGAGACCCTGAATACCCTATAGACTCTTCCCTAAAATGCAAATAATAATAATCAAAATAAAATAAAATTGGAAATATTTATATATCCTCCAATCTGTTTAACAATGCCACTCTAAAACTATAAGAATTAGCAACTGTAGTTGAATAAATTTAGGTAAAACATGTCATGCATCCTCCCCAGTAATGGAAAGGAGTAAGTCCCTGCAGCAATGGACAGAAGCCTCTCTTGCAGCTTACTGTTCTTCTCAGTGGAAACCCCATGGGGACAGGTCTCCCAAGCAGCCACCTCTACTGCTGCCTCATCAGACCCACTGTATTGCTCACCTGGGTGCCACCTCCCCTGACTACTCACAAACTGTGGACCAACAAGACAGAGATGCAGGCCCAGTGCTCTCAACAGAATATTTTCACTGGAGCTCCCTTGTGGCCTAAGGTTTTCTCTGGGTTCTGCTGCCTACTGAGACCCTTCATATCCAGTTCTCTCTCCTGTATGCGACCTCTGTTTCAGACCTGCACTGCAACCTGAATGAAGTCTTGTGCTGCCCACTGCATTTACAGGAATATCCTGTGAAGTCTCTGCTATTAATAACTCTGTCTCAGAGTCAGCATTCATATCTGAGACACTGGTACTAAGGCAGAAAAGAAATCCTTTTCTGATTCTGCACTTTCCACTGGTACTAAGGCAGAAAAGAAATCCTTTTCTGATTCTGCACTTTCGGCAACATTGAGGAGCCAATCCAATGGTCTGATAGGACACAATAAAAAAATTTAATAATATATCTTGGAGTAGGGCAATTAAATAGGAAGAATTACATTCCCCTTCTTTGGGATTAACGCAGAGGCTTAGGCAGAACACTACTGTTGTGCAAGAAAAAGTCCTGGGAATGGGTTTATGAAGAGGCAAAAGGACAGAGGAAAGAGAGGGCGAGGAAATACAAAGAATTTTTAAGAGGTTACTTCCATTTCAATCTGGAGGCATGGAATCCAAAGAAAATGTTGAGTATTGTTGGAGGTTCCTCATTCTTAAATATTTGCAATAATATTTGAAGATAATCATTTGAAGAGACAGCTTTTTACTTCCTCTTGATATGGTGTGTGCAGATGCAAAACCAAAGCCCACCAACCCATTTCATACAGGGAGGAAGGAAGCCAGCAAGCAATGTGTTCACAAACAAGGGAACTTCAGAGAAGCAGGAGGAGCTAACAGCCTGTCGGACTCCAATGCCTGGCCTCTCTATGGTTCTCTGTAAAAGCTCTTCAAAATGCATCCCATTTCCTTTGACAGTGTTCAGCTTCCTTTTGTTCACTTTTATTGGAGGTTTCCTTAAACCAGTGTGGCCAGCTGTTTCCTAACAAAGCAGCTCCCTGTTCTTATCCCTGAGCTTCTCTCTTCATACTGCCACAGTTATTTCTCATCACTCTGAGTAATGACTTCACTTCTGCTTCCAATCTCTAATACTTCCTCTGTGGAAAAAGACCAGCGTAGATATAGACACCACTGTAAACCAAGGAAAATTTAATTTTCTGTTGGATTTCAGTTATACCTCTATCTCTAGCTTTCCACACCCCATGTTTCATTGGTCAATGCCTACTAGACAGTTAAGATTTCAGAGATAAAGGGACTTAATCTAATTTAGATAAGCATCTAAAATAATTCACTTTAAACTGGTATGCTTATAAATATATGCATGTGTATGACATTTGCATGCATATGGTACACATATACATATACAGGCATGTAAATATGTGTAACTGCTTATGTCTGTCCACATTTAAAGCCTTTCTTCCTATGACATCCTTGTCACAGATTAAGCAGAACAAAGAACAGCAAATGATACAGCCAACATTCAGGTTTCCTCTACTCATAATCATGAGTTAATGTTTTTCTTTCTCAAACTTGGGCTAAGGAAAGTTCCTGGGGGAGGGACCAGTAGTATAATTGGAGACACATAGCAGCAACTATTTATCAATGATTATTAAAATATTTACATACATGAATAATAAGTATGACTGTATAGTGCAACACACCTCGAATATTAGCATGTTGTGACAATTTCATTGTTATCAATTTCACTGATACTCTTAATCTATACTCCGGTATTCTGCTTCCTGCCCTTCTGTATTCCTAGCTTTCTTATATTTCTGTATGTCACTGGATTTTTCACTTGATTCCCAGCCAAATTTTGGCAACTGCTCTGGGGTTCCTTCCCTTTCATTCGCAGTACTCCAGACATCCTGATTTTCCTTTACTTCTTTCTACATATTAGATCCTTCCATAGCTCAAGGCCTTCAAATGTAATGTTTCAGCATCCATCTATTCCTTTTCATGTCTTATTGGCTTTTATTCTCTGGGTCTTTAGTAGTCCTTCCCTGTCTACTCAATTTAAAAAGTTACTGGGGCCAAGGAGATGGCTCAGTGGAATAAGCGCTTCCCTGGGAAGCAAAAGGGCCTGAGTTCAATTCCCAGTTCCAACAAAAATAAATAAATAAAATAAAAAGTAAAAAGTTACTTCATGTTTTTCTCTTATTGACCTGATTATATCAGAACATTTCTCTCATTCATTCATTGTTTGTTCATTCATTCATTCATCATTCATTCATTTATTCATTGGATACATGGTCTTTTTATGTAGTTCAGACTCTTAGTGATCCTCCTGCCTTAGCCTCCCCAGCACTGGGATTACAGGTGTGCACCACCAAGCCTAGTTTCCAGCAGGCAGGGCATGCCCAGGGTCCTGGGGCTGGCATGGAATGAGGCACCAGGGATCAAACTCAGGTCCTTACACTTGCCAGGAAGGTCCTTAGACCACTGAGCTATCTCCCCAGCCCTGTCACATTTTTTAAATATACACGGTTATCATATAATTGCACCTCTTCAGAACAAACAAAGAAACATAATAGTGAGGTCTTAACTCCCTCTGAGAATGCAACCTCACTTCCTTACTGAGCTCTTATAGAGCTAATCAGGTTAAAATTAAGTCAACAGAATGGGTGATAATTCTGGCATCCTTGTTAAAAGGGGAAATTTGGAGACAGAGACAGTTGCAGAAGGAGGAAAATAAGCAGAGATCGAGGAAGCACAAGGCCATGTAAGTTAAGAAACACCAAGGACTAGTAGCAAATACTGGGCACTCAGGAGAGGCAAGGCAGAGCCTTCCCATTAGGGTGGCTATAGGGGAGACACCTTCATTGCAGGAATTTAACCTGTTTTAATTTTTGCTATCTTCAAGGCAATCTTTGGGACTAATAAAAGTGTTGAGATTTATCTATTGATCACATGGTATCTGCTCACTAGACTTTTGCTCTTGTGCAAAGCACATCTGCTGTATTTACCATTATTGTTTACAACAGCACCAGTGAAGCTTTTGAAATTTACTAGTTGTGAAGTATTTGTGGGAAGAATTACTGAATGAATGGATGCACGGATTATGATATTTTATCCCATAATATTCAAATAAACCACATAAAATAATTTAATCATAAAATCAGTAACTATAATGCCTCAAGAGAATGTTTTGAAGAATAATTATCAAAGACCTTATTTAACCAGCTCTCATTAGTTATTAAATTGTATGGTCTTAAATGATTTCCCTTAAATGGGAAAGTTTTGTTCTTCTGATCTTGTCAAAGGATTATACTGTCGTGTTGTAGAATAAAAATTAGCATCTCTTCAATCTCCATCACTTACATTAAGACAAATATAAAAGGAACTGTGGAAATTCCAATTTTCTTGTTTGAATATGATTAGCTACACCCTTGGAAAATTACAAAAACTAAAACATGAAACACACATAATCAGATGCTTTATCTTAAAAGAACTTCCTGTTTAATATCCCTTACAAAGATGAATATAAATACACTTTCAAATCTGGGCCACAATTCTCCCTTTTCTACTGATGGAAAATTTGGTCCTAGAACAGTTAAGTGTGCAAATATTAAATACTTATATGCCATAAAAAACCTTATGTTCAGATTTTTTTTTAATTCATAGAGTAAAAAGTTGTATTAAAACAGAAAAAGTACAAGTGATATAGAAATTCATTAACAAAGTAATATGAATTTTACAGGAGTTTTGGTAATGTATTGTGTTTTCTTTCAACTATTTATTCATATTACCAGACAAATGGATGCAAAATTTGAAGAATAAAAGAAGAAATATATAAGGAATTAATAGGAGAAAAGATTGAAAACAGGAGACAAAACGAATTGAATTATCTACTCCTTTCCATAGACAAGCAAAAATCCATAGTACAGTTGGCCAAATCATCCTGCTCACATACATATATAGATACATCTCTTTTCCCCACTCCCTGTCCCATCCTCAACTTGGTAACCCTTAGCTTTTGGATAAGTTCATTTCCTGTTATTTATTTTCACTTAAGAGTATGGTCTTCTAGTTGCATCCATTTACCAACAAAAAGTATGTTCAGAATTTAATTGTGGCTTTTACCATGCAAAGAGTATATCCAAAGCCTTTATTGAACACATGGGGATGTCTACATTTACAAAGTCGGTATCAAAAATGGTTTATCAGACAGTCTCTTTCAGATAATTTTTTCTATGAAATTGTCCATACTGCTCTCTCTCTACATGTTTCAAAATGCTTCAGATATGGGAAAGTCTTCTTGATCAATTTACCTCCAATGAGTTAAGCAGTATCAAATATTTTCATCTTTGTATTTCAGAATATGCAATAGTCAAACTGATTTTTCCTTCTTTAAAAAAATGGCTATGTTATAAAATAGGTCTTTATGTAAAGATAATCATATCCTCCAAAGATTCTATGTTTTTAATGTTTAATTCATGCTGTCATAAATATGGATCTTTATAAATATTATTTTATGCAACACTCTATCAATTAGATACTATTAGTAACTTTTATATAGATAGGTACAGGAGCATTGAGTAATTTTCCTAAGGTTATAGAAATGTAAGTGAAAGCCAGCCCAAGAGCCAAAGTATGGCTATAAAGCTCAAGTAACCAAAGAGGTTTTATCTGCCTGTTAATACACGTTCATAGGTTTTGCCTTCTCAACAATTAAACTGCTCTTTTTTTTTTAAGGCATTTAGTCTAGGACCTCAATACACAGATTGGACTCCTAGGGATCCTCCTGTTTTCAGCCTCCCAAGAGCTGGGATTACAGGCGGGTTCCGCCATGCCCATTCACATCTGTTGTTTCAGAGTTCCCCATGGTAGGGCTGGCATGGTATACTAGGGATCCGCTGAACTGTCTGACTGGCCCTTGAACTGCTCTTTAGTAAGTAGGCATCAGCTTCCCTGGAAGCTACTGGAAACACAGAATCCCAGCTAGGTACACAGGCATATGCCAGTAATTCCAACACTGAGGATGAAGTAGGAGGACCATGAATTCAAGAACGGCCTGAATTATATAGCAAGACCTTCTCCAAAAATCCTGAAAACCTGAGGCCTCAGAGTCTTCATGACAATAAGGTTCCCAGTGATGCAGCCAAATACCGAAGCTTAAGAAGCAGTGCATGGAGAGAAAGAACATGGGTGTTGGAACAAAATCTCAATAATAGTTGACACATTATTTTCTAATTTGGTCAACATGGGTAAAATAATTTTTTAAAGTTTAGATTTCTCAGGAATAATAAAGAGAAAAGGGCACCTCTGGTTCTGTACTGCTAGAGAGTGGAAGTGAGAACATGCAACTAAGTTGATACCAGCCTGAATGGCACATTAAAGGACTCCATAAATGATGGATATGATTGTCTCTGAAACTTACACTGTGGGTAGACATAAAATATCTGCAAATGATATATAGATAGATAGATAGATAGATAGATAGATAGATAGATAGATAGATAGATATAGATAGATATATTTTACCTTTTAAAATAATCACTTGGCAGTACATCAAAAAACTAATCAAACTAACTGCTTCTACCATGTCATCTTTGTCCTCTTCTCATCTCATTCCAGGAGCTTACTGCCTCAGCTGTAAGACTATACAGTTGTCACCAAGGAAGACTGACAAAAGTTGACTGAAATAATATAAAGGATTGGCTCTTAACCATCCTGACTCACACTGAGCAGAGCCATGAGAGAAGAGAAGTAAAAGAAATCTTCAAGAGTTCAAGACCCAGGGACCTGTTGCATGATGATGCTTTGGAAAGGAAACACAGTAGCCATGTCAGTGTGGCACTTGTCACTCAAGTGACAAGAGTACTGTGAGTACTATGACATAAAGTACTATCTCACTTTAGTCATAAGAAACTCATCTTTGGCCTTTTTTATTTTGGGGAGAAAAGAAGTAAGGTTAGTCTCATTTAAAAGTGAAATGAAACAATAAAATGCCAAATAAAATATTTTGCAAGAATCTGTAGAGGAGCAAACAAACGGCCATAATGTTACTGCTTTGCTCAGAAAGTGATTTTTATGCACAGTATTTATGAAAATTTCACTTAAGATTATGAAAAAATGAGCTGTTTCTAAAAAATGGTAAAAGCTTAAATTAAAAGTTGCACTGCTAAGGGATGTAAAAATGCTTTATAGTAGAGGAATCCAGCAATACACCAGCTATATAAATTATAGGCAGGTAGTCTTTTAAATTAATGGAGTTCAAGTCCCTTTTTGCAAAGTATTACCCTTGATTACAAGGACAGGGAAAGGAAATCTCCGTACAATAAATCAATTACATCATTGTTAACTTTCAAGTCTTCTTTGAAGATGTTAGGTAAAGCAGTATTTTCACTATTCTATTTATGTTAAGATAATCATACAGTTGAACACATTGTGAAAGAGAGGATTACATCTTTGTCATTCAATGTATTCTCCACATGTGGCTTTTCCACTGAGCATTTAGGCATAGGAATGTGTTTTATATACTAGGGCCTTCTTCAATCAAACTGATGTAAAGGTTGTTTTCTAATACAGCTGAATGCTCCCATAACTCTAATTTCACAGTTGTGTGCTGTTTCTTGGCCAATGAAATTATTATTGACTCTCTCTGCAATTATATGTGCTGGACTAATGATTTATTTATACTTGCATTCTAATGCATGTTCCTTAGAGAATTATTTTTACATTAGTTCTTGCTTGTTGAAGATTGTTAGGTATAAGAATAGTGTTAATTATATAAATGTATAGAATATGAATGGATAGAAATGTGTATTTATCTAAAATTGGAGGATGAATATGTAATTCATTATTATCTTTTCAATACTCTTCTGGTGTGTGGGTAAAGAACGCCCTAATTTGGACAGGGAACATCTAACACATCTAAATGTAAGCCGTCATCATATCTTAGCCATAACCTTCCTGGATGCTATAATTGCATAGAAGTGGTAACTGACCTTGGCTCTTAGCCATGCAGATGGGCCTGGGACAGGAATGTGGGGGTCAGGTTGAAGTAAAGCTTGACTGCATTCCAAATCAGTCTTTCCCTAGAGATTTTCAACTGAACTAAAGTTGGAAAGAACAAAATGTTTCCTTCCCTATGGCAAAGTCAGTTACTTGTGAGTCAGGAGCTACTGGTAGGCATTACCTAGCCCAACCTCAACAGTATTAACATTTCCAGTCTTACATACACGTTGCTTGGAGCTGTCTTATGCACTGCTGAACATTTAGCAGCAGAGCTGGCCTCTACCTACTAGGTGCTAAGAGCACATTTACTCCATGTATGACCACCAAAAACATCTCCAGGCTCTGCGTGCTATGTGCGACTGTCCAAAAGGGAGCCATCAAAATGATCCCCAGTTAAAATCACAGATTTGGTCTCACTGCATTGAAAGAACCAAAAGAAAGAATAGAAACGAATAACTCAAGGGAAGTAGAGAATAAAGGTAGAAACTTAAGTCCATAATGCTCAATGAAATAAATCAGTCACATAAACTTCTCTTGTGTGAGAGACCCTAACAATGCATAATTTAAAAAGTAATATAAGAGTGAATAATAGGAATAATAATAGGACAAAGGTTTTGTAATTGAGAAGAGGATCTAGAGATGGAGAAGAGAGAGGCAGAGAAGGGGAAGTAAATATAATTATGGTGTTACATACACGTACCAACTCCCCATGCTAAATACAATCATGTACAGCAAAATGCACTAACAAAAATAAAAATAAAGAGGACTATTAAGGACTACTTATCTCTAAATGTATTTTTTCAGGTTATAATGTAAGCTAATCAATAGCTTCCCCCTGTTAGGTAATTTGATTTTGTTCTTTTATCAAGTGCAATAATAAGCATTCTGAAATAAAATTAGTGACAGATGGAAAAACTGGAACAAAAAGCAATAAAAAAGAAATCAACCAGTAAGGCTTGATTAAAGCACAGATTTAACATGAGTTTGGAGATTTTACATAAGAACTTACAAGTCTGTTTACAGAAAAGAACAGAAAGGAATGTGTTATGCTGGTCAATAGTATAAATGGAATATTAAACAGATTCCTGACCAAGATAAAGTTATCTTCAGGTAGTCATGCGATGAGAAAAAGGAGAAAAACACCCTGGAATTTTATCTGTGCCTGTTAGGAAGCATACATGGCATGTTAAAGTGTATGAGTATAGGGGTGTGTGCTCCTGGTTCTTTTTTTTTTTTTTTTTTTTTTTTTTTTTTTTTTTTTTTCAGAACCAGGGATCGAATTCAGGCCCTTGTGCTTGCCAGGGAAGCATTTTTACACTGAGCCATCTCCCTGGCCCCATGCTTCTGGTTCTTGAGGAGATGAGTAAATAATGTCCCCAGCTCCACCAAGTAAGAGGGATTTAGAAAAGAAGAAAATAAGTTTCTTCCTAGGATTCCAGGTCAAAAATAACTTATACACTTAACATCAAAACTTTAGTTTTAGGTAGTCAACTAAGGCAATCATTTTTGAGTCTCCACCCTTATCCCACATAAAATTAATGAAAGAACTGTGTTGTTTGCCCCCAGCAGACATACAACATGAACTTGTCTTTTCAGAGTCTGCCATTTTCAAAGCACACGAAGTCTACACCTATCCTATAAAATTGCCACAGGGATGCCCCACTTAAACAAGTGTTTGTTTATAATACCATATTCTTGAGGGAAAGCAAATGAGCCACAGAACACCTGTGTTTTGAGAAATAGTTACCAAAATGAGATCATACATCAAATGTAAAGTATATATGGGGGTTCAGTCTCTGGTCCTGTGGTCCAGCCCACCCCCAGGACCTGATGAGAGGGCAATTGAGACTGGGTGTCATGGCATGTACCTGTAATCTCAGCACTTGGGAGGCTGTAAACAGGAGAATCACTATGTGCCTGATTTAGTAGTCAGACCCTGAAAACCCTGTAGACCCTTCCCTAAAAATACAAACACACACACACACACACACACACACACACACACACACACAGAAAATGTATAGCGATTGGGTGTGGTGACATGTGCCTGTATTCCCAGCTCTTGGAAGGCTGTACAGGCAGATCACTTTGAGTACGATCTAGGGGTGACCTTGAACACAATGTAAACCATTCCCTAAAAAATACAAAAGAAAAAAAGTATATATGGGTAGTGGTTGGCTTTTTCTCTGAGGTAAAAATTTATATTGTTACTGTTAAAAGGATTTTAAAAAATCAATTTAAAAAGAGGATTTTATAAGGTATCAAATAATAATACTTCCACATTACTAATGATTATCTCATCATAAAACACATCTCAACCACTTTATAAAAGCTACATCAGAAATTCCACTGCTACTGGACAGCACAAGGACCTTGGCAGACCTGTGACTCATCACTAAAAACTATGATGGTCCCTCAACAAGTAATGCTAAGAAAAACAAAAACCTACGTGGAAAGGAACAAAACTAGGCCCTTTCTCAAACCACTAACATGTAACCCATAATGGATTAAAGCCCGAGAGTTTAAGAAGAACAAAAACAGTTACATTGGATTCATCAAAATACAAACATCTAATACATACATACATATATATATATATATATATATATTCATCTTAAATGTAAAATATATATTCATTTATATTAAATATACCATCTATATGGCCAATAAGGATATGAGATGATGTCCAAAAGTATAGCACATAATATCATGTATGCACCTTATACGACACTGAAACATTACGAAAACATTTTGCAATGTATTGATTTGTCGAATCTGTCCTGTTCATTTGTCTTGAAACTGTCACATTGCTATTTATTCTTCAATAAAAATAATAATAAAAACGTATAGCACATAAAAGCACATAGCAGAGACACACAAATACAAATGGCAATGAGGTGCTACTTCATACCACCAGGATGTTTATTATAAAAAAACTTCAAGTAATAACAGGTGCTGGCAGGGTTGTGGGCACTGAAACTCTCACATGGCATTGGGGAGACTGGAAAATGGTGCAGCCAATTCTCCAATTCGAGAATAATCTAAATGGTTAAACAAAATGAAATATCCTGGAAGTCCCACTCTCAAGTACAGGCCAAAGAGAAATAAAAATATAGGAACATAAATCCAGCATGAATTCACTTCATATATTATCATCATTAGAATGTAAGCTCTCTGAACTGAGTCTTACTTTTTTTTTTTTTTTTTTTTTTGGTAGTAGGGATTGAACCCAAAACCTTCATACTGAGATATATTTTTATCCCTTTTGTAAATTTTGAGATAGCATTTCACTAAGTTGCTGAAGAGAGGCTTGGCATTGTGATCCACATGCCTGAGCCCTACACCGCAGGCATGGCCCAGCACCCTGGCTAGAGCAGGTGAGTCTGTTCTATCACTATAATACTTAATACTGATAAAGTGCCCTGCAGAAGGTAGACAATTAAGAAGGTGAATGGAATGGAGACAGCCAGCTAGACATATACTGTACAGTTTAAAAAACGAAAGCTTGGTGTGATTTGTGAAGAGTACATAGAGATGGGATTTACTAGTAGAAATATAATCAATAAATACTTCTAATATCTCAAATAATTTAAACCTATTTTCTAAACCTCTTTTAAGTAAATTAACTTTAAACAAGTCAATTTTGAAGTTATTTTTAATAATGTTAAATCATTTATTTTAAATTCTTCAGTACTTCAGAGAAAACTACAATGAAATCAGAATGAATCCATAACATGTTGGTTAACCTAGAAATTCATACTGGAATCTGTTTTAGAGGCTAGAGCTACCAGCAGAAAAATAACAGAACACAGCCAGACATTTCATATGAATTTTTTTTATTAAAACTGAGTCTCTATATTTAAAATTTCATGTTCCACAATCATATATTTAAGAAAAAAAAATCCCTATGCAGTTATTGGCACATAAATTTAAGAACATAATTAAAGCTAACTCTTTATCAATATAGATACATATATCTATCTGTATAATATAATAGACCTATATATCTATATTAATACATATCATATAATAGATCCCATATAGATTGATAGATAGACATAGCTCCAAATTCACGTCAATGGTCTGGTGTACCTGAGTTTCCAAGTTGTTGGTTTTCCAGATAGTGTGAAATGTGTTCCATCCATAGTACAAAGGGCACAGCTGATCCAAAAAGAATAATTTTGGTTCAAAGATTCTGTCTCCCAAACATCAAATGTAAGTCCTCAGTGAGATTAAAGTTTATCTTCAGAGTTTTCTTCCGAGTGAAGGTCAGTCTGTGACGTGAGGAAAGATTCCCATGTAGCAAGGCACTGAAAATGGAAAGACATTATGAGATCAGCAGCAGTTTACCCTCAGTGTTAGAAGGATCATTAAATGCTGACACATCTGCTCCTACAACAAGTCATTTTCTTCTCTTCTTCTCTCCCATCAGCTTGCCAGAGTCACTGTCATTTCCTACATATTTTAATTTTTAATGAAGGATGCTATTACCAAATAAGAGGAAAACAATCCAAAAGTTGAAAGATTTAACATACATTATTGGGAATAACCCATAATTCACCTGATTATCAGGAAAGAAAATAGTGTTCCATGTTATACAGTAAAAGATGGACTCATTCAGGTCTGAGGAGCAGGCATTAGGCATCTAGAGAGGAATGACGGTACAATACGCCTAAGCTAGATGTGAAACCCACTACTTCAGGTGTGGGCTGTGATTTTTACTTTTTACATAGAGTCTTCAGCTATAAATTAGGTTCATAACATTACTTACCACTTAAGCAACTGTGAAAAACAAATTTATGTAATCTGTAAAAAGTTCTGTGCAGATGCCTGGCGTAAGCACAAGAGCAAAAGCCCTGAAAAGTTAACAACTACTGTATTAGGATGAGCTGTTAGGGCTCAGTGGCAAGACTTTAACGAATGAAAGTGGCAAAGCAATGAATACACCTAATACACCAACAGAAGACACAGATCATGTAAAAATGCCTATTCATATAAAAGAAGATAAGAAGAAAATGAAAACAGTGAATATATGAGACAAAAAATAACAGCAAGATAACACAGTGGAACCTAATCATATCAAGAATTAATTTAAATGTATAAAGGTCCAAAAGAAGACATAAAACCTGAAAAGTATAAAAGATACAGTTAAACAGAAAAACAGAACTTAAGGATTATACAACAAAGAGGAGAGAAAGGAGAAAAGGTCAGAAAAATGGTAGGGACAAGAGCATGTAAGCATATATACAAGATGGATGAGGTGATTGAATTAAGAATTTCTATCAGTTTTATGAAAACAGCTATTAATGTGTAGAATTCTCACCTTGACTAATTCTGTAAGCAGACAACTGAGATCTAAGCAAATATAATGAGGACAGCAATGTGTAATACAAAAACTATGCTTGAAATACCTCTTATCTTGGTCTTCTAAATGTGTACCACTTCTAATGTCATATTAATTATTACTATACTCTCTTTAAAATAGGTTTTTTTAGAAAAAATAAAAACGAAACAGGGACAAGAACAAAAATTTAAGAATTCTTGAAAGCATGTGGTAATATTCTATCCTATGTCCAATCCTGCATAAATACATCTGTTTGTCTGCATCTTGTACTATGAATAACCACTATGACAGCAATATGCAATGTATTAATTACTGAATCTGTCCTACTAATCAGTTTTTAAACAGTCTCATTATTATTTCTCAATAAAATTATTTTAAACAACCTCATGCAAATAAAAATAACTGTATCTGTTAATCTAAGCAACAGATTTGATATTAAAAATACATAATATATCATTCATTGTTAAGCAGCTATTCTTGTTTTGAAAATCTATAATATATATGTATTGTTGTATGTTACCCTGTTTCTGTATTTGTTGTTTTTCTTGCTCTTGGTTTTACTCTTTGAAATAAAATTATAATAAAAAGTAAATGTCTAAAGGATAAACACTACAATAAAAGGTGCAGATTGTATAGTGAGTAAAAACAAGTACCATCTCTATTTTCTTTAATTTTTTATAAACATTTTAAACATAAGGATACAAGATGGCTACAATTAAAAGGGCATGTAATCTATCAAAAGAATAGCTTGAAGGGCTACACTGACATCAAACATTTCAAACAAAGCACATTAGCAATGATAAATCATGATTTCATAATTATAAAAGGGCTAACTCATCTATACAACATAATTGAAAACATTTATATAAGAGATTTTAAAATAGATGAAACAATAACTGACAGGCAGATACGGACAACGACAGACACACAGCTATATAGACTTCTACTCCTCTCTCATGTCTGGAATATGTGGAGAAAAACAACCATCTGATCTTGAACCCCACTATTATTATGGTTAAACTAACTGATATTTATGAAACAAAAGCAGAATGCATTTTCTTTCAGGTGCACAAGGACCACTTACCAAGACTGAGCATAGTCTAGGCCACACAAAATCTCTTAATAAATTTTTAAACAACTCAAACCCTATGAAGTATGTTCTTGAACATAATAGAATTACATAGGAAATGTGTAAAGGAAAGATATACAGGAAATCCCGAAATATATAAAAACTAAACAAAACAATAACCCATGTCAAAGAAGATAGGAAAAGAGAAATTATAGAGCATTTTTAACTGAATGAAAAGGAAAACCCAGCATATCCAAACGTTTCTTTTAGCACTACAGTAATATACAAAGAAAAAGCAATGAACACGTACATTAGAGAAAAAGACTGACGTCATTGTCTTCGATTTCTACCTTGAAAACTAAAATGACAATAACAAAACCCAAATATACTGAACTCAAGGTAAGCAGAAAGGGGGAAAAAAAGTAAAGATCAGGGTGAGAATCAATGAAATAGAAAGAATAGAGAAAAATTAATAAAAGTAAACATTGAGATTAATAAACTGACATGCTTTTAGCCACCGTGATCATGCAAAAAAGAGGTGATACAAGCTAGGACATAGACCAAGGAATAAAAACAGGAACATTAGCTCAGATTCTACTGAAGACAGAACAGGGAAGAACGTGAGGCCAAGCAAAAGGGATCAAAACTCACTAAAAAGCAAAAGGGATCAAAACTCACTAAAAAGAAACAGATAACCCAACTGAATTTGAATCTATAGCTCAACATTTTCTCACAAGGACAACACCAGCCCCTAAGTATGCCTTGGTGAATTCTACAAGCTATAGAAAGAAAAACTACTAATTCAACAAAAACTTTTCCAGAGAACTGAAGACACAGGAAAAAAAAATTCTAATCCAAACTAAAGACATCACAAGAGAAGAACAAAATAGATCAATTTTACAAATAAATATAAATGCAGAGTTATAAACAAAATTTTGGCAATAAAAAGCCATCAGAATGGGGAAACCTCCAGCCCTCCCATCTGGCCCAAGCTCAGGCCTGGTGAGTGTGGGAGTGAGCTCTTGCTCTCCCCTGATCTGACAAATCGAGTCCAGGCCATCCCCTGAGTAAGTCTTTGCTCAGGACTCTTGGGACCCTTTCTGCCCTGCTCTCTGGGGAAACCTCCACCCTTCCTATCCACTCCAAGTCCAGCTCTAGCTAGTGTGTGTGAGAGTTTCTGGACACCCCCCCCGTACCCCCTGGACCAGGGGCACAACAGAGGAGGACCACAGATTCACTGATGTGCAAGAGGGGCATAACAGGTTCACTTCCAAGGGCTGCAGCAGGAAGGAGCTTAACACAAGAGTTAGACCAAAGCCAGGAATAACTGGATAAACTCAAACTTAATAAATCTGTACCTGAACTTCAGTAGGTGCTAAGGTTATAACTGCACCAAAGCTCTACAAGACAGGTCAGAAGTCAGAGCTATAAGAAATGACAAAGAGAAGGAGGAAAATGCAATCTCAGGCCTCGAGCCTGCCAAGAACAAGGGCAGAGGACACTAGCTCAGGTGAAATGTATGAATTAATACGTCAGAAGTAAAGAAACAACAGCAGAAAAACAAGAGCAGAATTCATTTCTAGAACAAAAAAAGAAAATTCTGAATACATAGCATCTGAAGTAAAGAAACAAATGCAGAAAAATAAGGAGGAAACCCAGTACCCACCTAGAGCAAGTGCAGAGGACCCTAGCTCAGCTGAAATGTATAAATTAATAGCATTAGAATTAAATAAGCAACAGCAGAAAGGTATAGAGGAACTTAAAGCAGAATTAGTTTCTGAAATAAAGAAATCCATGAATTCATAGCATCTGAAGAATCAAATACTGAAACAAATGGAGGAAACTCAACCTGAAAAAAAATCTGTACTAAAAGAATTAATAGCTGCTTTTAAAGAAAATATTGATAAAAAATGGAGGAGATTAGAAAAACGATAGACTCCTTCAATGAGCAATACAGAAAAGAAATAGATCACATGAAGCAGAGTCAAAGAGATATACAGGGATTCAAAATCTCAACCACAAGCCTGCAAAACCATTTGAGTGAAAGTGAAGACAGTGTCTTGAAGACGCTGGTGTAGCTAGTGAGAAGGTAAGAAAAGATCTCCTAAAAACAACTAGGATGCAGGAAATAACAATTCATCACCTGCAAGATGATGCAAGGATGAACAATGTGAGAATAGACATCAATGAGAAAGAAGGAGTCAATACAAATGACATAAAAAGAATATGGGCAGAAGTAATAGTGGAAAACTTCCCAAATATGAGGAAACAATCTGACATTTGGTTAATTGAAGCATACCAAATGCCAAATAACTTCAACCCAAATAAAAACACACTAAGACATATAATAGTCAAGGTCCCAGAAATCCAGCACAAACATAACATACTGAAAGCCTCTAGAGAAAATAAGTAGATTACATTCAAAGGACAACCCATCAGAATTACGGCCGACTTTTCTTCAAAAAAACAATAAAGGCAAGAAGAGAAGGGAACACAGTACTCCAAATCCTCTATGAAAACAAATTCCAGCCCAGACTACTACACCCTGCAAAACTCTCTTTCAAGTTTGATGAAGAAGTGAAATACTCCCATGAAACAGAACAACTAAAGAATTTCATGATGACAAAGCCAACCCTTCACAGACTACTGAAAGATGTTATAGAGAGGGACCAAAATGATCAGAACTCGACCAATGGGAATACAAGAAACCCACTAAATAGGGTTAAACAATTAAACACAGGACAAAAAGGAGTAAACAACAGCAGGTAAATAACATGTCAATCATAAGTCAACACATCTCAGTTATAGCCATCAAAGTAAATGGACTCAATTCACCAATTAAAAGAAGTAGATCGGCACAGTGGATTAGGAAACAAAATCAACAATATGTTGTATACAAGAAACACAGTTAAATCAAAAAGACATTCATAGGCTCAAAGTCAAAGGATGGAAAACAATACTACATGCCCCAGCACATCAGATAAAAGAAGAGGAAGCAATCCTGTTCTCAGGCAGTCTCAACTTCAAACCAAGAACAATCAAGTGAAATAAAGAAGGCCACTATATGTACTGGCGAGGGGAAGAATTCAAGAGGCAGAGGTAAGACTTATAAATAGGTATGCACCAGATATGGGAGCACCCCTATATAAAACAAGTCTTAATGGACATGAAAAATCTAACATCCAATATCACAATCTTAACAGATCTTAACTCTCCCTTATTGCAAAAGGATAGGTCAACCAGACAAAATATTAGCAAAGAAGTAACAGAACTGAACAAGACCTTAAACAAATGGACTTAGTGGACATATACAGTGTTCCCCAAACATAGTTGAATACACATTTTTTTTTCAGCTGCACATGGATCATTCTCTATAATAGACCACATACTGGTCCATAGGTCATGCTTAAGTATATGCAAGAAAACAGAAATTATCCCATGCATATTATCTGACCACAGTGCAATGAAACTAGAAATAAATGACAAAAGAAACCAGAAAAAAAACATAAATACACAGAAATTAAATAACACCCTACTCAACAATCAATGGTTCACAGATGAAATCAAACAAGAAATTCGACCATGTCTACAAGTCAATGAAAATTCAACCACAACTTATCGGAATTTATGGGATGTGATGAAAGCAGTTCTTAGGCAGAAATTTACAGCTATGAACTCACACATTAGGAAAACAGGAAGGGAACAAATAAATACCCTAATGCTACACTTCCAACAACTAGAAAAGGAAGAGCAAACCAAACCTAGAGCCCAAGGACAGGAAGAAATCATAAAAATTAGAGAAATGAACTCAATTGAGACAAAGCAAACAGTTCAAGTAATTAATGATAAATAAGCTGGTTTTTGAAAGATTAAATAAAACTGATTAGGCCCTTAGCTAACCTCATCACAAAGAGGAAAGAAAAAAATTCAAATACAAGAAATAAGGAATGAAAAGGGTGAAATTACCACAGACGCAGTGGAAATTCAGATTATCTATAGCTACTTTGAGAATCTTTACTCTCATAGAATAGAAGACACAGATGAAATGGAAAGATTCCTAGAAAGGTACAAATTACCAAAACTAAATCAACAAGATATAACCACTCTCAATAGCCCAATAACAGCCAATGAAATATGAGATATAATTAAAAAGCCTACCGACAAAGAAAAGTCCAGGTCCTGATGGATTTACGGCTGAATTATACAAGAAATTTATGTAAGATATATGCCCTATACTCCTCAAACTCTTCAAGGAAACTGAAAAGGAAGCAATCCTCCCAAAATCATTCCTGGAGGCAAGTATTATACTCATACCAAAACAGGGAAAGACGCAACTAAAAAAGAGAACTATAGGCCAATCTCTCTCATGAACAAAGATGCAAAGATCTTCAATAAAATCCTAGCAAATATAATACAGCAAATCATCAAGAAGATCATACACCATGACCAGGTAGGATTCATTCCAGGGATGCAAGGATGGTTGCATCTATAAATGTAATACACTATGTCAATAAAGTGAAAACTAAAAACTACATGGTAATCTCAATTAATGCAGAAAAGATTACTGAAGAAGTCCAACACTCACTCATGTTCAAAGTCCTACAGAAAATTGGAATAGAAGGCCTCTATTCAATGTGATAAAAGCCATTTATGAAAACCCAATGGCTAGCATAATTCTAAATGGAGAAAAACTAAACTGTTTTACTCTTAGATCTGGTACAACACAAGGATGTTCTGTATCACCCCTCCTATTCAATATAGTTCTGGAATCATTAGCTACATCCATTAGACAAGAAGGAGAAATAAAAAGAATAAGAATACGTAAAGAAGAAATCAAATTATCATTATTTGCAGATGACATGACACTTTACTTGGATGATCTAAAAAACTCCAACAAGAAGCTACTAGAATTAATACACAAATTCAGTAGCATAGTGAATTCTCAAAAGTCAATAGCATTCCTCTACACAGATATCAAACACACTGAGAAGGAAATTACAGAAACAATATCTTTTACAATAGCACCATGGAAAATGAAATACCTTGGAATTAATCTAAGTAAATGTTTTCAAGGAAATTCAATGTACTCGTAAAAAAAAGTGAACGCAGAAGATTTCAGAAAATGGAAAGATATTCCCTGCTCCTGGATAGGAAGAACCAACATCATGAAGATGGCCATACTCCAAAAATTGCTATACAGATTTAATGCAATCCCTATCAAAGTACCACAAACATACCTCACAGACCTAGAGAAATCATTCCTAAAATTTATTTGGAACCAGAAAAGACCTAGAATATCACAGGCAATCCTGGCCAACAAGACAAGGAAGGAGGCATTACAATCCCTGACTGAAATTATACTATAAAGCTATTGTGATGAAATCAGCATGGCTCTGGCAATGATATAGAACTGAGGATTAGTGGAATCGATTAGAAGATGCTGAAGCCTCTACAAACACATTCAGCCACCCTTATCTTTGACAAAGGGGCCAAACAAGCTTACTGGAAGAAAGATACCCTCTTTAACAAATGTTGCTAGATAAACTGGCTCTCTACATGCCCAAAACTAAAACTTGACCCAGATCTATTACAGTGCACTAAAGTCAAAATGGATTAAAGATCTAAACATTAAAACAGAAACACTAAATCTCCTGGAAGAGGAAGTAGGAAGAACTCTTGAAGACACAGGCGTAGGCAAAGAGTTCATGAACAAACATGTATTTGCACGGGAAACACCTGAAAGAATTAACAACTGGGACCAACCCATTGAGAAGTTTTTGCTCATCAAGGAAATTATTAACAAAGTGGAAAGACAACCCACACATTTTAAAAAACATTTTAACTAATAAGCACTCAGATAAAGGTCCGCTCTCTAGAATTTAGAAAGAACTAAAATATATCAGGGCCCTTAAATTGAAAGACCCAATCCAGAAATGGGCATTTGAGATGAATATACACTTCTCAAAGGACAAAATTAAAGAAGCAAATAAATATATGAAAAAATGCTCCACATCACTAGCTATCTGTGAAATGCAAATTAAAACAACACTGAGATACCATCTCACTCCAGAAAAAGTGGCTATCACAAACATATCAACCAACAACAAATGCTGGAGGGATTGTGGAGAAAAGAGAACCCTTGTCCACTGCTGGTGGGCATGTAGACTGGTGTAACCATTATGGAAATCACTGTGGAGACTCCTTAAGAAAATAGGACTGGAAATCCCATTCAAGCTGGCTATCCCCCTACTGGGAATTTTCCAAGAGGAACTGAAAACATCATATCATAGTGATATATGTGTACCTATGTATTTAGCAGCAAAATTTGTGATAGCCCAATCTTGGAAACAACCAAGATGCCTGTCATCTGAAGAATGGATGAAAGAGATGTGGTATTTCTATACAATGGAGTATTACTCAGCTATAAAGAATGATAAACTCTAAGTCTTCATATTTAAGTGGATGCCACTTGAACATATACTCATAAGTGAAATAAACCAGACACACATGTATAAATATCATATAGTCTCCATAGTATAATAACTCAAAAGAAGAAATTACAAATAGGTATAATACACTTAAAAGGAAAGCAAGAACTTGAAGACTAGACAATGAAGAGAGAGCAAGGAGAAGAGCTAAGAAACATGACAGAGGCAAAGCCATACAGTTATATGTACAAGATGGGCAAGGCAATGTTCCTCAGAATCTTCAGAATATTTTCGAATCTAGCATTTAATTGGAAGGATTCTCAGCCTGACTAACTATATATGCTGATACCTGTGAAATAAGCAACTGCACTGAAGATGACAATTTGTAGTAGTAGGTTCAGGCTCGGAGTGGCTGTCATTCTGGTCTTCAGAATACGTGCTGCTTGTCATGATACGCCGCTTGCTGCCAAGCTGTCTCCTGGGCAGATGTTTGTTTAGAAAGGTGGGGGGTGGTGAATGAAGGCAGGAGAGAGGAAAAGGAGTAATGTGGGACTGCCCTGTTACAAGCTGTATATGGTTAGATTTCTAAACCTATTTGTAATTGTCTATGCCTATTTTTAAAATATAGTTTAATTTTTTACGTTAAATTTTGTAGGGACTTAAACTTTAACATATCAATACTTGATGAAATATACCTGCTCAATATTAAGCCAAAGATGTTTATATTCAGAGGTTAAGCTCAACAGCCTAGGATGTATGTTAATAACAATAAGCTTCTCTTCTGGAGGGTGAACAACCTAAGTTTACAGACCTAAAATTAGAGAAAAAGGAGGGCCACAAGAACAGCCAACATTTTGGCCCTAGCCTTTCAAGGTCAATTAAGACTCAAGACATATGAGAACCTGTACTGTAACATCATGCAACTCAGTTGTGTCCAAATTTTCTGATCAAGGAGATTATGGGGCCAAAGAGGAAAGTGATCGAGGATGTAGAATGTGCTTAAGGAGAGACATGTGGAGAGAAAACGTTCTCTCAGGCTTTCACAGAAAGCAAATTGGCCAACCAATGACCGTGACTCATCCACATGGCTGACACAGACAAAGAATCTACAAACTGCGGTACAAGGTCCAGGATAAATCCTGAGGGGATTTGACTGACCTTATCAGATACAAAAGCTGTATTTCTTGTTACACTGGTCTTGCTTTTTTCTGGGTCTTAGCCATCCAGAGGAAAGCATTAAACCAAAGTATAAATAGTAACCATATGATTATGCTGAGCTATAAAGGACTGAAGTCAACAAATTCTGATATTGCCAGACATACAGAAAACCCAATACTATTATGGACTCCTGGTCTATTTTGGAATATTTTGCTAAATTCACACACCTATGATACTTAAGTGACAAAACTAAACAATAAAAGGGGATACAATTGAATGACCATTTTATTTCTGTAGACTCAAAATAGTTAAGATAGATATACAGCTACCTTCTCTTAATTCAATGAATAGTGGGATCTGTTCTAATAGTGTTTGTAAATAGAATATCATGTCTGCATCTTGTGCAACAATTAACCACTAAGATAACAATATAAAATGTATTAATTATTGAAACTGTCCTACTAAATTGATATGAAAATGTCTCTTTGCTATTTGTGTCTTAATAAAAATATGACAAAAAAAGCTATCAGACTATATAATGAACTGTGTATCTTTACTAAATAAGTTTCTGCCAGGAAAACAAAGTTGTAGTCATATTCAAATATCAATCAATATGGACAACTATGTTAAATACAAGGTCATCCCAACAGACACTGATAAAACATTTGCCAAATTACAATGTCTATTCTTCATTATTTTTTAAACTGTCAGCAAATTAGGGATAGACATTCCTTTTACTGAAGGAAGAACACCTTCAAAAAATTCAGTCACATCATATGCAAACATAAAATGTATTAGTAAGACAGACAAAAAGCATCTGTTCTCTCAGCTGGAAAAGGGCATGGCTTAGCCAGCCACTGTCTGCCATGTGCCCCCATCCCATTCCCTCTGTACCCCTTGCATCCCTGGGGATTGGGTCAGTCTGTCCCAGTGCCTACCATGGCCATCACACTGCCATTTTCCAACATGAGTGGAAAGGCAGGCAGCATGATACCCTTCTCAACTCCTGCCACTTCAGATCATACTGTTCATTTTTGAAGAAAGGGCATCCTGGAGTGACTAAGATAAGGAAAGATGGATCTGGGCCCTTATCTGCATACTTAACATACATAGTGAGCCTTCCAGAAGAGTCCCTGGCTACAACCCTGCTCCTCACTCAGCCAGGCCTGCAAGCTGCTATATAGGCAGCTCTCTCCAGGGCTCCCTCCTAGACCCTTGTGCTATGGGACAGGCCCTACTAAAATAAAGACTCACTTTGGTATCCTATAAATCTCCTCATGATTTACTTTTTGGGTAGTGTGGGCTCCAAAAGTCCTACAAGTCTACTGAGACTTTTATCCTGAGGAGTATGGATGAAGGAATTGTTTTTAAAAGAAAACAAAAATGTACTCAGAGCTCTTAATAGCAGAGAGCTCCAGAAACCAGCAGCCAATGATGATCCTCAGCATGGATGAGCACTGGTGGAGTCCACCTAGTGTCTAGCACCAGGTGGCCCTCGATGGTGACACCCAGGAACAGCCCTGACCAGCAGCTACTGGCAGTCAGCATTACTATGAATGGAACACAAGGACCCTAGATGTGTTGTAATTAGCATCTTATTTCTTTTGTTGTTGTTTAATGCCAAAATAAACACTTATTTTTAGAAATGCTCATAAATCTTCATCATTGGACTTCAAGCCTAAAAGGAGAATAAAATGAAAGAACACCAAGCATTAACTGAAAAACCTATCCACAATTTTTGAAAAATAAAGCAAACTTCTAAGTGGGATCAAAGGGCTGAGGGAGAGCAGAGCCGAACTTGACACTTAGGAAGACCCCGTGAGCCTTGCAAACCACCCTCTACTGTAGCTCTCTAAATCCACACATAATCTCATAGCCATTAACCCTGCAGGGCAGCCCGAAGAAAGTACTGCTCTCATAAGATTCCACATCATTTTCATGATTGCAATACAGTTACTTAAATGAACTTTTGAACATCCAGAAGGTAAAATTGAAAATAAAATTCTCAGTTGCCCACTCTGTTCAGAATTCCTGTAAAATAAGTGATCAAAATTGCACTAAAGGCTGGGGAGCACTCTGCCATCATTGCTTCTTGCTTCCACTTTTCCACTTTAAGAAAGGCTGTAAGATTGCAGTAGTCATCCATGCCTATCAGTTTTATGAATTAACATTTTCACTTCTAAGTAATTTTTTAAATTGACAGTGAAATTTAGCTAGAGAGACAAATTAGCTGTCTCCAGATTACAGGGAGAAAAAAGACCACTGTACTTTGAAATACTGAATACTACAGAACCACAGAACAATTAGTACATGATAGTAAGAGACATAATGCAACAGTTACTGAGTATGCATACAACTACTTGGTCAGGCAGTGTGATGGTTGCTTTAGGTATCACTTTCTTTAAATCTCACAATGATAAGTATGAATTCCAGTGAGGCTGAAATGTTTAGCAGCAACATTTATAGTATTGCAACTTTCATAAGTGAGGTAGCCACTGTTTATTTATCCATAAATAAAAAATTACCAATCTCTTGAATTTCTGCAAGTGTACATTTACCAAGTCACTGGCCTTCTTTTACTTAGTAGAAGGGCAATTTTTTTGTTCGTTATATTAATTTTATTGAGAAAGAAATAGCAATGAGATAGTTTCAAAACAGGTTAGTAGGGGTAAGAAACTGTATGACTGCAGAGTTAGATGGAGAGTATTTGTAAGAGCCAGAGGTAGGAGAAGTCCCCACACAGCCCCTACAAAGGCTCTACATCCAGGAGCACCTGTGTCCTTTGAAGATGGCTAAGTCACACAGGCCGGCTACACAGCAAGTGCCCAGTAAGCACACTTGAGTATGGAGAAAGAATGTGTTGAATTACCAGTGCTGAAATGCAGGTTTTTATCAAAATTGATTTGGTTGCTTTCTAATCTGATGGATGCTAAGTTATTATAGAAAGGCCTTGTCCCACCCAGGCGGATAGTAAGTTTTCTGACCTGTAATGCGAAGGATTTGACCTTGACGTATGGAGCTTCTGATACTACAAGGTCTCCTTCTGCATCTTAGATTTTGCTTTTTTTTTTTTTTAGTGAAAAAACAAACATTTATTTAACTGCCCTATCCATTTAATATTCATTTGCCTTAACAGGTATCTTAGAAATATATCAAATTAATGTATACACTTTTTAAAAAATACATGATCTATAACACTCCTTAGTTCTATTCTTTTAAAACTTTTGAGAATGAAAATCTGTATTAAAAAGCTTATTTAGCAGAACAACCTAGCTCAGGAAGCACCTACCATGCTGAACACTGGGATCACATGCATACGAAGTCCTCAACTTCACAAAAAATGCTTTTATAAAATATAGTATCTTCGCAAGCTGTGGGGTGAGAGGACATTCTGTCACCCAGTATGACATCAGGCAAATAATGTCTTTACTGTTCTAGGCCTGCTCATCTCTGTATAGAATAAAGGGCTTAAATTACGTGTCTTCATCAACCCTTCCTAGAGCTAATGGAAGGTTCCCAGAGGCTACCGCGACTCACAGTAAGTTGGTAAATGAGACCACATAACACATTTTTATTTTATTTTATTTTATTTTATTTTATTTTATTTTATTTTTGGTGGAACCGGGGTTTGAACTCAGACCCTTGAGCTTGGCAGAGAAGCACTTATTCTACTGAGCCATCTCCCCGGCCCCGGCATAACACATTTTTAAAGCTGCTTCATTTTGCTTGGCTTAACCCAATATGGCATGTGTCAAGCATAAAATTTTACTTGCCCCTCAAACCTTGGTATCTACAAGATAATTACGACACATAGTATCCAAAGAAAAGATTCACCATCACAGGAAGAGTATTTCCACTTTCCAGTTCAGCTATTCTTACTGCCTGTTACCTCCATTTCTTGAATGCTTATTCTATGCTAGATATTGAGTTAACCCTATTTTCTATATTGGCAATTTTAGACTCAAGGAAGACTAGTGCTAGAGACATGGCAGTTAGGATTCCAGGAAAGACACTTAGGAACATGGAGGCTTAAAAACAATTTAGGACTGGTGACTCACTGGGAATGCTGAGCTTTATTTCTAAGGGTTTTTTTTTTTCCTTCATTTTTATATGTGCTGTTATTTACAAACACATCTACAAGTATATACCAACACGTAGGCAAATCTGTGATGACAGATTGCTGAATATTACCTTCAGCACTTTATAAGTAAAGACATTCATGCTCATTAAAATGAAGTCCTCAAGTCGCTATGCTGAGTTACAAGTCGTACAATGCCAAAGCTCTTGTATGCTTGTAGCCACCATATGAAATTTTCAACATAATTAGTGGATCTCCTCAAGTCATGGCCCAACTTTTCATGAAACCAGCAAATAGAAAACTTAGTTCCATATAAACTACTACAAAATTCAAAATGTAATCTATTTATCTTTCTGTTAATAAACAAAATCTCTAGAAATTTACCCCTTACAGTGAAAATTAGCAATATGCTAAAGAAGTCACAGAATGCAATGGCATAGATCTGAAATCTGTAATCTATATTTATGGTAATTTTAGAAATATGTATATCAAATTTATTGAAGACAATAAACAAACAAATAAACAGGGCTGGGGACTTAGTTCTATGGTATAATACTTGTCTTCCACCTGCAAGAGCCCTGAGTTGGACACCCAGTACACAAAAGCAAAGTAAAAGCTAAACATCATTTATTTCTTATAAAAACCAGAAATTCCTACTTTAACTCAAAAGTTATTGTGCTTCTACTAGTATGTCTAGTACCAAAATAATTGCATCTCTCTCTCTCACTAAACACTAGGAAATATCACTGAATAACTCGAACATATTTCAGTGTTGTCTCCATTGAACTCCATTCAGATGGTGCTATATTCATTTGAGGAAAGGCTGAAGCTCCAATTCATAATTATTTCTTCACCATGTCAACACCATTGCAAAATATTTAACATCCACAAAAGTTACAGTGGCACCTAAGGTGAGGGCAACAGTGTGTTATATTTTAATGGTTGCTTTTCATCACTTAAATTTAAGATGGAAACATGAAAGAAAACTTTGGGTAGCTGCATATTTTCAACCTCTGTAATAGAATCAGCCCAGAAGAAAATGAGTGATGATGTTACGGTGCCAGAGAAAAGTAACTTCTATTATTTTGGATAGCTCAAAATTATTCATTGAATTTCATCTTTAGAAAAGTGTAAATTCAGTTTCTGAGGATCATCTGCCAATTTGTAATTTTAGAAATATCTATAGCTTTAAAAGAACATAATTTGCATATTGTTTTGCTAAAATAGCTTCTACATATCTCTCCAGGATGTGATAAATGTGTATCTGTAAATGCTACAAATACTTAAATAACTCTGACTGAGAATGCAAAAGGACTCATTAGCTACAAACGCCATCTTGTGGTCCATTTATTTACTATGGTCTTATTCTATTAAATGTCTTAATTCAAAATCTGTTTATTATACATGGAAGGAGCCTTAGGTACAAACTATTGCATTATTGTCAATTTTGTATATGGGTAAATGGTGACTGCATAATTTCCAGGTATAATAGCCTGGAAATCTTTACAGAAAGAGTAATACAAAAGACTAAAATAGAACTCATATCTTCTCATTTTTTTCTACACCCTGTCACTGGAAGATAATTACCTGAATTCTGTCCAATTTACTCATGAGCTTTGCAAACATCAAGCTTATGCTGAAAGTACAACAAAATGCAAACTAGAACTTACTTACCTTTAGACTACTACAACATTTATTAAGACATTAATATGCTTGAAGACAAGACTTTATTTTTTTTTTTATTTTTATTTTTTTTTGTTTTTGTTTTTTTGTTTACTTTTTTTAAATTTTTATTTTATTTTATTTTTTTATTTTTTCCATTTATTTTTATTTTATTGAAATACAAATGTCAATCAGACAGTTTCAAAACACCATAACCATACAGAGTCGATGAAATAATACATTGCAAACTGTTTTCATAACGTTTTGGTATTGTACAAGGTGCATACATGATGTTATATTTACAGGTTTTTATGTAGCTGAATTATATCAAAGATTCAATAATTATTTACCTAGTGGATGACCATAGCACTAATGAAGACAAGATTTTAAAGACAAGATTTTAAAGCATCTGAGCTATCTCCCTGGCCCTTCACATGAATTTTAATTTATACTCTTAAAGATTTGTGAAGAGTTTATGGATGAAGCAGAGAAGTATTGATAATTTCGGTTGATGGATTTGCAAATGGGTAAGAGAATACATGATTCAAATTGGATAATTAACTAATAACACTGTGAAACCTAACTATGACATCTTTTCTTCAGTAAACTCATGATCCTGTTCAAGATGTTGTATATTATAATGCATTGTGTGTTTGTTTTAAGTCAGCTGTTCTTTTCATAATTTCCTATTCAGATCTCTAATTAATTTCACAAACATTTCTAGTTCACAGGATACAAACCTGGGTCCTTGTACTTGCCAGGCAGGTACTTAGACCACTGAGTTTTCTCCCTAGATTCCAAAAAAGTTTTAAAATAAAAATTCATCTATTAATGCGTTTGGAGCCATAATCAGTGATGAACCCTATCCCCCAACCACAAGAATATAAGTCTTTGTTAAAAAAAATCAGCTTGCATTATATAGTTCAGGTTGGCCTTGAACTTACTCTGTGGCTCATGCTGGCCTTCTGCTTATGATCCTCCTGCCTCAACCTCCTCAGTTCTGTGTTTACAGGTATAAACCACCATTCCCAGCAAATTCTTACGGTCCCTAGTATCACACAAAATTATTCCATCTCTGATCTTTCCCCTACTCTATTACTCTCTGGATTTTATATGAAAGAATAGCTGACAGCTCATCAAAAGAAGAATTAGTTCATTATATAGAGGCTATAAAGGATGATAATATTAATCATTAAATAATAATGACTTCCTTATTAGAAAAAGGTGAAAGCACCTAGATATGCATGCAGTACATTGCTGGTTAATGGCACTAAAGTGATTAAAAGCTGATATTTCACTTCTGACGAAGATGACCAGACCTAAATCAACTGGACATTCCTTAAAGAAGTACTGTGATACAGCCAGAATGTCATCATACAGACATTCCAGTACTGCTGATGATGACAAGACAGTAAATAATATGGCTACAAAAATGTAATGGATTAGAAAATTTAACTGGTATAAAAATGGTTAGGCTGAGTAATTTTCTAAGCCCTTCTGGCAGGTATGTTTGCTTTGCAACAAATCTCATGTGTACATAATGGGAATCTCTTCAATCCTGGGGTTTATAATGTATGTCTCAGACATTCTTCACTGAGTACCTAAAATACTGATTGTCTCATTCTTTTTAGCAACACTAGAAAATTTGTCTCTCTGGGTATTAAGGTTTGGGGTAGGGCTGGTGAGACAGTTCAGGGATCTAAACTGCCTGCCTTCGGTCAAGCACAGGAACAGCGGTTCCATCCAGGGCACCACATGCCAGGCCAGCCCTGCCCCTAGGGTGGGCTGAGCTAGCCACAAAAAAAAAGTTGTAATTTTTAGGGATCATTGTAAAAGGAGAAGAGTTGCAGTACAGATTCAGAAGCTCCCCTTTCTGTATACTCTTGATTATCCCAGCTATAGACAACTTCATCATTAGGATAAGGAAAGGGGCCTATTTAGTACCCCTTGCTCAGATGTGACCTAAAACCCAGTATGTTTTGAACAACCTTATAATTTAATATAAACTAGGTATTATGCCTCTGTTCTAAGATTTTAAAGGGAATCTCCAACTCTGTCTATTGTTTGGGTTTAGAATGACATTACATTGCTCTATTTGTGTGAATCCATCATGGCCAGCCTTTTCTCTCCAGTACAGGCTGTTCACAAAGCCTGCAGGAGTGAATGGTGTTCATCAAAACTGAAGACATAGTGAACTACACTGGACACAAGTGTCATCATTTTGGTGTTCTCACTTTACTGGGAATAAATTTATCATTCAGGAAAAAAACAGGCCTGATGAGTGGAGGTCTGGTCATCTCTAGGTGTTAGACGAGAACAGAGGGCTTCAGATGGATTATGAATGCTTGACATGGTAAAGGAAAGGTTTCACAACATTCATTTTAAAAAATCCCATATGCACGGACTTCTCTCTGTAAACTATAATTTTTCTCTTCAAATATACTGGATTTCAGTTACTGTTTTGTGTGTTTACCAAAGCCGCTTCCACTTTACTTACATGCTCACTGAAAGGGAAATGCCTGAAAGAAGTGGGGCAGAGGGGCTGGGGAGATGGCTCAGTGGAATAAGTGCTTCCCTGACAAGTTGCAAGGGCCTGAGCTCAATCCCCGGTTCTGCCAAACAAATAAATAACAACAACAAAAAGAAGCAGCTGGGCAGATCTGATATTTTAAGAAAGTTTCCATTATAATTTCTAAGGAATCATTTTATCAGTTTTAGTACAGCTTATTAAATCTTAATGTTTTTTATATCCAAAGCAGCTCCCACAAACTCACTGCCCCTTGATACTCATACAGCTAGGACTTCTTCACTTTTTTCACCAAATCTCCTTCCCTCCTAAACCGTGATCCCCAGGACATTTGCTGTTCCTGGTCCGTGACTTCAATCCTCTCTTTCATCTTCACTTTCCATGGCTCACGGCGCATGGGCCACAAGCACCACCACACCTGCCTCCTCCTGCTTCTCTCTTCAGAGTTGCTCACCATGCTCACATCAGGCTGTCTTTAAAAGTCTGTAGAGACTGGGCATGGTGGTACACACCTGTAATGCCTGCTCTTCGGAGGCTATAACAGGTGGATCACTATAAGTCTGATCCAGCAGTGAGAGCCTGAATACCCTGTATACCCTTCCCCAAAATACAAAATACAAAAAAAAAAAAAGTCTGTGACTCTGAAAGTCTAACGAGCTTTTCCATAGCCGTTAGCCACTTCACTAACTTCTGGGAAGCAGGGCTAAACAGTGGCCATTTCCTCTTGTTTCCCTCCTAGATATTGCAATAGCATTTTCTTCCCAGGTAAACGGCATGTGAGATACCAGCTCTTTGCTAGTCAAATTCTATGTATGGAGGCCATTCTCCTCCTTACTTATTCTCCTCCTTGCTTATTTCAGCAAATTTCAAGAACTGTTCTGATTGTTAGCTTTTACGAAGAACAAATTTTCTCAGAAAAGTAAATTCCATCCATATGCTTTAGGTAACAGGTTTATAGTCATTATTAACATAAATGGGCCTCTTCCAGTCAGATACTATTATAGCTTGGATGAGGAAATGTTCTAAAGTACATGGTATAACAATGACTTTAGAAGAAACAACCCTATAACTAGAATTCATCATTTCCTCAACATAAGAAATAAATTCCTAAGTTACAAAATACTTGAAGGACCTGCATATATACTCAAGGGTCATCTATCATTTAATTTATAGAAGGGCTTTGGATCTCTGTTTACCACCAGGCTCTGACAATAACTGAGTCTTAAATGATTTTGTCTGTGGCAAATGACTTTCCTAAACAAGACTAATAATATCTGAAATGCAGTAACCTTTGATCTGGTTGAAAATATGACCACGCAACTTTCCAATTCTCCCTCCCTTCTTTCCAAGCACTATAGGCCTATCCCACCATATCAATGTTAATATTATTTACAATAGAAAAAGGAGAAAACATAAAAGTGTTCCACTATAAGTAATTATATCAGTTTATTAACACATATTAATATGCTGTATTATATAAAGATGCTATGAGGAAAAATTCATACAACAAATGAGAAATATGGAATTCAAAATAACATTCACTTTAATCAACATGATATAAAATAAACATAATTTTAGTTTACTCATCATAAAGGGTCATGCAGAAAGTTTTGAATATTTTAAACTTATAGTAGAAAATTATTTTTCTATAATTACACTCAAATGCAGTATCTTTTAGAAAAAAAAGGCTTACAAACATTCTGTCTGTTTTACGTATTAGTTTACACACTTAGGTTTGTTGCTATTGTTCAGTTTCAGTGAGCCCGCAATTTATATGCAACTTGCATATATCTACTAATAATTGTAAAATAAACTATCGAAAAATAAATGATATTCTTCATTGCATTAATTTAACTACCAACTGCTTAACTGAAAAAAATTACCATTAAAACCTTCCCATCGCTAAAACTTAGGCAAGTCTAGAGGGGTGCTGCAGAGACAGCTACGTGAGCTGCCCTATGTGAAACCCGTAGGGCTGGGCTGGCCATGACTGGCCCTCAGGAAGAGAAACTTAGCACACGTGCACTCAGAGCCCATGGGGGCTGCAGACTGAGAGCCCATGGCGGCTGCAGACTTGCTGTAATCTAGCTTCTCCACACATCTCTTCTGAGTCACCTATTCTTTATTATAACAGGCTGTCTTTGATGGATTGGAGACACATCAAGATGACCAAAAGGCTGTCCAGTGAGATGCAGAGTTGGGCAGAGTATTCATCATTTTCTTAAAACAAAGGTGATGCCACTGACTAAGTAGGAAGTGTTCACTTTTTTTTTTTAACCATCCTTCCAAAACCTAATTGTTCTCCTAAAATCCTAATAAGCACTTACAGTCCCTTTGTGAGGGGACACAGAGATATCTAAATGAATTCAATGACATAATTTTATAAGAACATTTTCTTCTCTTGTTCACTGTATCTACCAAACATCTCTCTCTTTGAAGTCTTCTTATTAGCATAACCAAAACCAAAGCAATATAAACAAATCTCTTCTGCACACACAGGGAACAAGAAAGATATCCACACATTCTATCCAAGCACTGCAGTTCACGGCTTCAGTGTTTCTTTCGTTATTCGGGTGCTCTGTACAGTACTAGTTACTGTAACATTTTAGTTAATGACAATTATACAGATTACAGAGGATTACACGCCTGATGATGTTGCAGTCACCTTGGTTTGTAGAACTGCATTGTGACGTTGGCAGTAATGAAATCACAGAAGGACGCATTTCTCAGAAGAGCTCCTCTCACTAAGTAAGCCATGATGACACTGAAGTTACTCACCCTGTGCAGTAGATTTGGGGTTTCTCTATGTTGTTTTTCTTGCTTTTTTAACTGACCTAATAATTTTACCCTTATTTATCAGTCATAAAAAAACAGAATGGGAATAACATTTTGCCTATTAAAAGTTCAGTTGCATGCTTTTAATTCGCTTTATATTTGGAACCAACCCACAAATAAATTCATGAATATAAGTACAACATTTCAATATGACAATGACTAGGATCTGATGGAGAATCACATCTCATATTTGTTATCTGATTTTCCTTTTTCATTTTGATAAATAATAATAAGTGACATTTCAGTTAATATAAGTAAATTCAAAGGAAAATGTTTATACTCCATCTTCTCTATCACACTAGGAGAATACTGTATTTTATATAATAAAATATATTTGATAAAATATTTCCATTTGAATATGATTAAATTTTCTTAGGTATTTATTTATTTATTTATTTATTTATTTATATAAGTGTCTTGCTATGCAGTTTGTCTCCTTTCTCAGCCTCCCTATGCTGAAATTATAGGTGTGTGTACCATGCCCCATTCTAGGGGCAGCACCACCTTCCCGGGATCCTAGGACCGGCATATCAGGTGGTACCGGGGATGGAACTCAGGACCTTGCACTTGCCAGGCAAGCAAGTATACTGCTAAGCTACCTTCCTAGCCCTCTCTTAGATTTTTGAGACAGGGTCTTACTACATTGCTCAGGCTGGCTGCAAAATCAGTGATCCTCTTGCCTCAGTCTCCTGAGTGTTGGGACTGTAGAATTGTGACACTTAACCTGGATCTAGAATAGAATCAAACAGGGAATGGCAAGACTGAGAGTTTTCGTGTCTCTTTACTTGAGATATTACATAGTTACTAAATAATAGCAAATTGTTGTTTAGGTCTTATACTTTGCTAATTAAGAATCCTTCATTATTTATTGGCTCCAACTTCCTGATCTTGCCTTATAAATTGACAAACCAATAGGTTAAATGTTTTCTGTTTTTTTTTCCACTGAGGAGAACATACACACACACACACACACACACACACACACACACACACACACACAGAGAGGCACACGCATACACAAATAATTAGAGCTATAGTGATATTTTTAAGTTATACTATGGAAAAGCATTTATTCTTTCAATTTTTAGTCACATCAAGAAATGTATCTCACTTGGGAAAGTTAAGAACATAACACACTGATGTAAAGTATAATGAAGGAAAAAAATTGCAATATACACAGTAATGCTAATTTAACCATTTCTAAGAAAAGTGAGTTGCATAAACTGAATGCAATCAATCTAAGAGAATGACAAATGTATGCATATCTCGGGTAAGTGTAGTCCAAACCCACACATTTTTGTTAGAGTCTGATGGACAGGAACATTCCCTCATAAGACTAAAAAGTTCTCATTTTTAAAACTTGGCATACTTTTTCATTTAAAGATAAATATCCTAGTTATATTTGTCATATGTAACAATATAATCTTTATAACTATTAATTATGTATACTATGAGTACATTCTAATTTTCAAGGCATTTTTTATAAATCATCTCAGCTGTCATTACAATCGTGAAAAGCAAATGTTCATGGAGTCTGTTATACAGAAGTATTTACTATCGTGGGTTTAATTAGTTAAGCAGTACTAAAGATTTAGGTTGGTAAGTGTATTTTATTAAAAATTATTTTTAGGGGGGGTGGGGAGATGGCTCAGTAGAATAAACACTTCCCTGGCAAGTGCAAGGGCCTGAGTTCAATCCCCGGTTCCACGAATATACATATATACATATATAAATATATAAATATATATGCATATGCATGTATATATTTTAAATCATTCAAAAATCTAAGATTCATGATAAATTCTTTTAGTGACTTGAATTTGCCTAAGACAAATTAATGTATAATAAGAATTCAAGGACTGGTGGGATAGCACTGTGGACTAAATGCCTTCTTAGGCAAGTGCCAGGATCAGGGTTCGATCCCTGGCACCACATGACATGCCGGCCTTGTGCCTGCACGCACAGAGCCAGCCACTGTGACCTGGCATGGTGGCACATGCCTGTAATCCCAGTGCAGAAGAGGCTGAAAACAGAAGGATCACTGCGAGTCTGAGCTGCATAGTGAGACCTTATATCAGAACCATTAAAAAAAAATAAAAAGAAATAAAGAATTCTAGAGACTAAAAATAATGCTTCCACTTACACCCATTGGCTGTTCCCTAGTCTCAAGCCCACTACCACAAAACCTCCTCAAACAAAGCTTGCTGCTTTAGTCACCCCTGACATATGTACAACCTCAAGAGCCTTCTTTTTTTTTTCTTTTTTTTTGGTGGAACTGGGGATTGAACTGAAGCCCTTGTGCTTGCCAGGTAAGCACTTATTTCCTGAGCCATCTTCCCGGCCCTCAAGATCCTTCTAATGCACAGCCTGGAATCCTATCTTCCCTGGTGAATACTTTCCAGTGGCCCCCATCTCCTTATGACTCACTCATGAAAGACAGAATCTATATGATTGATTGCCTCATCTTTCAACTCAGCGCTACTGCCACTCTTTTCCCTTCAAAAAGAAGCATCAGATACCTGGACATATCTCTCCCTTCTATGCTGCTGTCCATGCAGTCTTTGCTGGAAACCATCTCTCACGTGACCTATTCTGCATTAAGGGCTCAGCTTCAATACATCCTCTGAGACTTCTTCACATTTTTTATATTAGGTCAGATGTTGTTACAGTATCTTTCTATAGTAGAATTTATACTACTTTATGACAGTCTTTTGCTTTAATTAACAGACTTCCTCACTGGGAATCTCTCTGGGGGCCCAGACAGGGTTTAGGGATGGTAAGTGCTTAATTAACTCTTAGTGGACAGAAAAATACCAATATCAGATAATCTTTCAAAATTTTGATTTAAAATACCTTTAAAGTGACAGACATTATAGATGCCAAACTATAATTCCTTCAGAGATAAGATTGAACACATATTTAAATCATTCTTCCTAGAAAAGGTACATTCAGAATATGCAGGGCAGAGAAGAGTAATAGTATTGTAATACTTAACTCCTCTAAGAAAATAACGTTTTGGAATAACAGTTATAAAATGAAAAGCAATAATTAAAAGAAAAAGATTGGGCTCTTTTCTGAACTGATCCCCACTCCCCCCCAAAAATGTTGCTACTCTTTACTAATATAACAGCATTCTCCCTTGTCATTAATTCTGGTCTAGGGACTGAAGCTAGGACAACAAGGTGCTATAGTTTGTGACTAGGTGTCCCCCCTAAAGCCTCATGCAGTCAAGGGGCAGCTTCTGGAGTTTGCAATTATAGTGGGTGTGGATGCTGCACCTGATCTGCGGCAGATAATCTGCTTTACACTGTAAGGAGGGGAGAGAGGCTAGCTAGCTGCCAGAGCTGCTGTCACTCCCTTTGCTCTCTGCTCTTTGCTGCTGCCATGAAAGGCTGCCCTCTGCCATGTGCCCATCTGCCTTGGAGCCAGCTGAGTGTGGACTGAAACCTTCAGGAGCTATGAACTAAATAAGCCTTTCCTTCCTTTTGAGTGTTAGGTATTTGTCCCAGCAAAGACAGAAGATTAACTGAGACACAAAGAAAGGTACACATACAGGCCCTGAATTGATTTCCTGCTCCTTTATTTCCTTTGCAAACGCTGTACAAATAGAAAAGAGACAGAAAAAAAGACAGGTGAATCATAGATGAATCATTACCAAGTGATTTTGAGGAACTGAAATTCTTCAAAAACAAGGAACGAAATGCTAAGTGGTAATTTCATTGGAAGTGAGCCCTCAAAGAGGCTTCTCAGTGTGACATTTGGTTATGCAAACTGAGTCGATCAACATAGGACAGGCAGAAAGCAGAATCTGAAATATCACCAATTACCTGTTCATAGTAGTGGATATTCTCCTCAGCCATGTCTGTAAATGCTGACTTGATATCATTTTGCATGTTTTGTTTCCATCTTTCCCAATCTGCTTTCAGGGCATTATTGGCACATTCCACTTTATCTTCAAGTTTTCCAATCTCTTCTGTAAGCTGCCATAGGTCACAAAGAGGGATAAATGATCTATGTAATCTTGCCAGGAGGTGAACACATTGATCTTAAGAGGAGCATTGCATAAAATCAGTTTAAGATTATACATTTTTTAAACTTATCACTACTGACATGTATACTTGTTAAACTAAAGAGAACACTGGTTTAAGGCAAGACTCTCAGGCCTACCAGCTGTGACTGAGAGCACATGGAAACAAAGGGAAATGAGCCACGTGCTATGTTTTTATTTCCAGTGCTGTAGCTATAAGTCTTTCTCTTCAGCTTTACAGTCTAAAACTGCTCTGCCCTCCACTGAGGGAACTGGCAGTCTCTGCAGAAATTGAACTTAGGAAGCACAGGATCAAGGATACACATTTTCCTTTCCTTCCCTTCCTGATGAAGCTTTAAATGGTATCACTGTGACTACGGATTTACGGCAAAGATGTCCCCCTGAAGTGAAAGAGTTACAGTATGGTTATAGTAAGTGTATTTTCTTCATCACTAGATACAGGATCTAGCTTAATTAGTTAATAATTTCTATTGGGCTACGCAACTGATGAGACTTTAGCCAAGAACCCAGAGGAATGAGGCTAACAGCCCTGAGCCTTTTCTATAGATCCTGATCCTTTTGAGTTTGACCTTTTAACATGGAGCTCCCACAGCCTACCATTATTATTCTATTAAAATCCCATTAGAAATGTTCTCTAAGATCTGTCAAGATAATTCCTCAAAAGAATATGCTTATAAGTAATAAGTGACCTCATAGAGAGAATGCTACCTGAGAAACAAAACAAGAAAGTTGAAAAAAAAAAAAAAACACAGAAAAACTATGAAAGCCAACTTTATTATTGAACTAGATCTCTCAGAAGATCTAGTCCTAGAAAGTGTGGCTGGGGTTTCTCGGTGTTTCAGCTCTGAAGAGGAGCTGCTGGATTCCTAAAAACGAGTTTGCTTTGACTTCACTCACATCCACAGAGAGAAGTCTGCAGTTTTATCAGTGCAGTGCTAGGATTTTGAGGACTGAAAGTGAGTTAGCAGCCTCAGTATATGCCCTACTTTTTGTCTTTTGTAAGCTGTATGACACTGGGTAAGACTATTTGTTGAAGTCCTATATTCTTCATCTGAAAAGGAACAAAAAAATGAAACCACTCATTTCATAGAAATTTCCAAGAAAACTACATGACATAAAAAATGTAATTGATTCACATAGGGCCTACTAATTTGCCTATTAAATTTTCACTATCACCACCATCATCACCATCAATAGTACCATCACTTGGACTCTGCAATATGCTGTGCTTCAGCTAGTGTCTCTCTCCTAGGTGGATTTCTAGTGCAATTTCTTACTCTAGCTTATCAGAATAGGAGAAAATACAAATGATGTAAATATGGATGATCAATGTTTGTTTTGCTGTGGATGTTCCTAAATATTGATGATTTCATCACTTTAGTTAGAAAAGGAGAAAACGAGACAGGTATTTCCCAGAATGAGTCATTATCCCGTGACTTTCAATGCTAAGAAACAGTAATTGATAAGAAGCACAAGGCACCTAACTCAAACACTAATCTGGACTGTATCTTTGTAACAGTTTGTAAATGCCTAATAGAACCAGATGTCCTGGCCCTCACTTGATATCAATAGTAGCAATTTCTCTGGTAGGACCGTCTGTTGCGACTCTGCCCTCTGTGGAGGCTCTGACAGAACATGTGTCCTCAACCAAAGTTAGCCAATGTGGAAGAATGGCGTGTGCGAGAAACACGGCGGGTCAATGAAGCTCCTCTAGTGGGCGCCCCAACCACCACACAGGAGCCGCTAACGACTTTAGCCACTAACATGTAATTCATCTTGTCTGTGGCAAAACAGCATGGAAAGATTTGATTAAAGAGAATTTAAAGTTTGCATACAAATTTTGGCAGCAGCTGGGCCTCCTGTCAGTGGAAGCAGTGAAGAACCAAGCAACTCCTTGTTTTCATTAAAGTGTTGTCATTATCAGAATGAGTAATAATAGAAGACCATACAACAATGAAAAAAAAAAAAAAAGGTTTATAGTTAATATCTGGCTAATGGCTAACTTCTAGCTTCAGTGACATTCAGCTAGAATTAGCTACACAATTCAAAGAAAGTCATTAGTACATAGAGCTCAAAAACAATACCACCCCCAAGGATGCCATAGCTATAGTACTAGTAACTGCAGTAATCATGACTATTTAATAAGTTTCTGTCATAGGCCACTGTTTCAATCCCTAATCCTTGCAGTGTTATTTTACTTAATCTGCACAAGCATGTTATAATTTGAGCATTACTATCTCCCTACCATAAGATGGGAAACTGGGATAAAACACTGACAGACATTGCGGTTATTTGGGACATAGCAGAGATTCAAATTAAAATCTGTCAAAGCACACATTCCATTTCTATTCACTTAACAGCACTAGTAATGGGGCTCCCCTGCCTGTGACTTCCCAGGTTAAACTGATTAAGCATGTGTCTTAAGAAGTCTGTAATATACTAAGCTACAGATATGCAAAACTAAAATAATAATCAAATAATAAACAGAATTCAGGCACGGTGGTGCACACCTGTAATCCCAGTTCTTAGGAGTTTGAGGCACAGAGCTAGCTGTGAGTTCAAGACCAGTATGTGCTACATAGTGAATTCAAGGCTGGCCTGAAATACATAGTGAGATGCTGTCTCAAAACAAAGCTACTGGGGGTTACCTGGTTGGGACCCCTTCTATTCCTCTCTCAGAAGCTTTCTTTCCCCCAATAAATATATTCTGCTCTAAAAAAAATACAACAACTACTACTACTACTACTACTACTACTACTACTACTACTGTGACACATAACTTCATAGAAGAAAAAGTCAATTGTCGTATGTCTGGAATAGGTCACTTCTGATGGTGGTGTCTGGATGCTCAGCTGCTACCTCACTGTACAGTGCACTTGGGGCATGGAAACAAGCTGAGGATATGGCAGGCCACCCAGGACAGAGATCATGTGCTGCGAGTGACTACAGGACAAAGACTGGCTCAGAGCCTGGGACAGGCAAGGAGAAACTTCAGAAATGCTGCTAGGAAAGTGGACATGATACTAAAAATTGAATAAATTCTTCACAGAAAGGGAGCCACGGAAGGTGGTAACCAGGCTACGGCTACACAAGAGGCAATTCCTGAGACACAGGTAGGTAGGGGGAGATGGAGGAAGGGGAGGAAGGAGGGAAAGCAGTTAGTCTCCAATGGGACCAAGGAGACAAGGATGAGCGACAGCAGGGAGGATGTCTTCTGCATTCATAGCTCACTCCGTGGTATTCGCTCAGCACTCACTCAAGGGCTAAAATAGAGGGAAAAGAGGCAGATTTTGCCTACATGCATCCTTCCTGAAGGGGAGAAATAAAAAGCAGCAGGAAAGTATAAAAGGCATTCGGTGTAAAGTCAACTGCAGGTGCATGTTTATTTTGGAGTTTCTGAGGAATTGCAGGTGGCTCACTGGGATTGGTCCCCAGAAAAAGAATAGGTGGATAGTGCAAGACATGGTCATATGAACAGGTGGCTATCAGGTCCTAAAGGAGTTTTCTGAAGTGTGTCTAGAAGGTAAGCAGCATCTCTGAAGGAGTTTAAATAAAGAACTGGAGGGTATCAACATGAACCAGATTTACAACAACAGAGAAACTGAAATTCAAAAATGTTGAGAGGTAGGGCCAGTAAGATAGCTCTCAGCAGACTAAGCACCTGCTTAGGCAAGCACAGGAACCTGGGTTCCATCCCTGGGACCACATTCCACGCCAGGCCAATCTCTGGGCACACTGAGCTGGTGACCTAGTCTGAGCGAGGTGGCACAACCTTGTAATCCCAGTGCTGGGAGGCTTGAGAACAGCAGGATCACTACAAGTCCAAGCTGTGCAGTGACAGCCTGCACAAAGTACAAAAAAAAAAAAAAAAAAAAAAAAGTTGAGGGGCAGAATGAGGCAAGTGCGTCACTTGTTTAGATGTGGCAGCTGAGAGAAAAGTCAGCATCGCAAACAGAGTGAGCTGGAAGAACAGGTGGGGAAGACATAAAGCCCTGAAAACCGCAACAGTAATTCAGACCCACATTCACTGTCCCCAGCTGCCCTGTCTTGCCTGATGGGACACATAGATACATACATATTAAAAACCATTTAGTTGCATGTATTCAAGGTACAAAACTTCAATTCTAATTGTCAATTGCTGTTTTAAATTTAAATGTGCAAGAATTCTATTTGTATATAAATACAACCAGCAGAAACAGATTAGATACAAGTGAGATGAATCAAACCAAATATGATTTTTGGGCTTGTTTATTAGAGACTGGATCCAGGGTCTCCACAATGATAGGCAAGGAAGTACTCTTCCACTGAGGTACATCCCTAATAGTTTATTAGTTTTTTAAGTAAATGGTTAAATGAAATATGAAAAAAAAAAAAGGAAAGAAAATGGTTCATGTGAAAGCATTTTCATTTATATTTACCAATTTTATAGAAAAGACTGAAGTGATGTAACATTTAAGAGTCTCATAAGGTAATTTTTCCCTGGTATACTGTTACCTTAAAATTATGTATACCTTAAATAACCTACAGCTAAATACTACCAATACAAATTTTATTCTTATAAGGTTGGGATAGCAAATAAAATATATATAGACTTTTAACAAACTGTAAAGAAATATATACAAATCTCTAAAAATACTGCAAAATTAGCAAAATTTGGAGACAAATTATATAAAATGAGACTATGTATATTTATGAATTAAATAAAGGTAAAATGCACTGCATACAGTATATATCCATTGAAGACTAACTATATGAAAATAACTTATGGCTGTCTTTAGAGATTAAACCTTACTAAAGGCCCTTAAGATTTATGTTCAACCTTTTTCTGGTATTTCCTATATTTTCATTACAGAGGATAGAAACCTGAACTATACCAATATAAACAAGTATTCATTTTAAATCATGTTAACTTTCCCATATTCTTTTGCAAGTAGTTTTGGAGAATTGTATTTGGACTTTCTAGCAAAATTACCCAACTATTTAGATGTCATTTTACAATAGCTATATTTAGTAAGAACTATGACAACAATCAGCTTTTGAAAAAAGGGGTATAAAAAAATGAGGATCCATTTAGCCAAACGAGTGACATCCTCTCTGTTATTAAGAAAATGACAAACAGGCCTGAGTAACTTCACCTTCTTCCTTTAAGGTTCCTGAGATCTCTGTATTGGCTGCTATGCTGTGTCAATCTGAGCGGTCTGGAAACTTAGCTTCCAGGTGACTCAGCAGCTCTATACTCTAAGTCTAGAGAACACGCCCTGGGGCAGCTCTTTACACTGTAGGAGGCCTAGGATATTTGACAGTTGATTCACTGTGTCAACTTGAGAAGTTTGGAAGCTCAACTAAATGACTCAGCAGTTCTACATCCTAGGGTATAGAGGGGCAGGGAGCCCACCTACAATATAAGGGAGGAAAAGAGGTTTGCTCTGCCCCCTCCCCCACTTTGCTCTTGTTGCTTTTGCAGTCTTCTACCACCATAAACTGTTGCCCCTCTGCCATGCCAACTTGCCTTGAAACCACCTGGCTGTGGACTGAAACCTGTATAATCTGTGAGCCAAGTAAACCTTTCCTCCCTTAACTTTGGGTGTTGAGTATTTTGTTTCAGCAACGAGAAAAAAAACAACTAAGACAATGACCATAATATCTTTCTGTCTCTATCTCATTAAGGACAGTTTGACAGTACAGTAACAGGCCATTCCCAAGAGATGTCTTAAAGTGATAGTGAAGAACAGAGTTAGTAAGGGAGACTATGTTCCAGCACATCTGAAGCAAGAGTGGATTTTGAGTATGTGGTTGCTGAGTAACCACTTCTGAGTAACTACTATCATCTGTCCTGCCCTGTGTGCTACGGGAAGCATGTAGCTTCTGGAGGTTGCTTTCATTCCTTTCAACCCAGCTGACCTAACATTCAGTAACACAAACTAGGATTTAGCTTGTGACACAGGTCCTGTAACAGTACAGTATCAATAACTGTAGGTTGGTTCTCACCTATGTATTTTTTCTTCCAAACTGGAAAAATCAATTTAAGGATTACTTCTTCCATAAAATTTAATTTTATTTCTCCATGCTTTTTCATAATTGTTCCCGGTAGTTTATTGCTATCTTCAATATGAAGGAATTAAAAACTAACCTTGTTCTAAAATAGTCATTTAATAAATCTTTGTTTTGGAATGCCTGCAGATAGCTAGGCATTGGCTCAGGCCTATGACTAAGGAGACAGGGATGAATACAGAAGGACAGTCTGCAGTCCAGCAGTGACTTACAGTCTGCACTGCATGAGGAATTCTCTTTTATCTCATCTAAATAGTTGGCTTAAAGTCTAACAAGGAATTCTCAGTCTCCCTTTCACTGCCTCTCATAAAATAAAGAGGTACCTTAAAGCTTAATTTTAAGAAATCTAGTATATTACGAATTTAAAAATTCTCCAAAATTAGGCAATATATTTATAGTCACTAAGTGTTCCTTATTGCACTAAATATTCACCGGATAGAATTAAGATACACAGTAATAAAGATAAACAATGAAATATAATCACTCTCATGGGTGGTATCTCCAGGGCCAGGATATCTGTGCCTTCATGTACACATGTATGTGGGGAATATGGTGTATGCTTTTTCAGAAGGCAGGGTGCACCTGCCTCATGGGTGCTTTAGGTTCTAAAATCTGGATTACACACACACACATTTGGGCAGCTCCATTTTGAAGAACTGTAAAGAAATAACATTTCATTTTTCTCGGTTTCCTTAAGGTATTAACAAATTTTTGCCACTTCCTCTCTCGCTTGCACTTTAATGATTTCATAACCACATACAGGTTAGTGACTGCAAGCATGGGGTGTGAAGTCCCACAAGTCCAAATGCTAACTCTGATACCTCAGAGGAGGTGGGTTTGTTCACCAGGTGCAGTTTCCTCATCTGTAAAATGAGAAATAACAACTCACTTCATAGAATACTCTTGTATAATGTATCAGAAACATGTCTATGGCTTAAGCACTTAGCACATGTTAATGTTAGAGTAGTGCTTGGGGGAATTGCAAAAGAACATTGTTAGGGTACAGAAATATCCTCACAAAATATGCACTCTTACTTAGTTGTCTTAGGGCACAGAATCTGTATGAAGGACATGTATAAGAAACAACAGACAAGAAACAATGAGCTTCCTTATCAATACCAAAAGCTGTATTTTGCCCAAGAGGGCTGATGCTGAGACCGGACAATGCCTTAGGTCAAAACGTCTTAAGGGTACTTCATAAAGCCTTTCTCCAAATCAGCCCAGAAAATCCCTCTATTTAAAAAAAAATTAGGAGGCAGGAAGATAGCTCAGTAGAGTAAGTGCTTGCCTGGAAAGCACAAGGGCCTGAGTTCAATCCCCGGTTCCACCAAAAAAAAAAAAAAATAATAATAATAATAAGTAATTAATTTCCATGTCATCTTAATAAATTGTTTCCCTATAGTCCAAGAACTATTAATATGTTGCAATAATGGAATGAAGCTCTGAGAAAGACATGCAAAATAAACATTTTCCTTATAACTCCGAAAATAATTTTAGAGTGTGCTTCTTAGTAATTCAAATTCCTATCTGGTAAGGTAAGAAAAATGAAAACAAAGATCCATAGAATTCCAAACATCACTTTGAGCCTTTAGTTTTTCTTTTACTAAAGAAAAGCTTTTAGGAAATACATGAATTTATCCAAGAACTACTTGTTGAGCACATACTCCATGCCAAGTACCAGGCCTGGCACAGTTTCCCCAGGAAATAGTCTTCCCCACTTTCTGAAACACTTCCTGCATAAAGACAGCCTTATTTAACATCAAAATAGCCAACTATTTAGGTGAGATAACATGCAAGATAAGCACATATGGACCATAGGTTCCTCAAATTGGGATTCCTAGTCCCACACTGATACTCAGTGATGGCCCAAAAGATTGGCAAAATCATGAGTACACATGGGAAGAAGGTGTAAATATTTTACACAGGTGAGATAAAACATTTTTTAATTAATATAAACATATTAAAAGATACAGTATTTACATGAAATGTTCAAGTTAGAGACTTTAAAGAAATTTTGATGAGACTGAGATTTAGATGGATATGTATTCTAACCTTTACTCTAGAAAGTAAACTCTTTTGGTACAAGACTTGGAACTATAAACCTCATTAAAATGTGCTCGGTTGTTGAAATGATGCATATCAATTCAGGGGAAGGTAATTGCTATGAGTACCAACAGTTGTGTCAAAGTATCATTTATAAAAATTATGGGTGAAATAAACGGTTTTCCCCTTCAGTTTATTTCCTTAAAAGTAAGCACCAGAATGCAGGAAGAAAGTAGCCAGCCAAGCATTTTGTCTTAAATCTCTGTGCTCTACCACTGCTAATAAATAGAGGGAGGATTTCAGTAACATGTAGAAGAATAACCTTGTTACTTAGATAATAATCAATCCTTCATCAATTCTCCCTGACATTGTAATCTGGAACTAGTGACAAGTAAATATCCCTACGCTCATACAAGAACTGGCATTATTTACAACTACAATAGTAAGGCCATGTGGGCAACATAATTAAAAGTTAGAATCTCTCCAGTAAAGTCATTGATTCACTCATGTCCAAATAGCTAAGAGCTGCTCCTAATACAGAATTAGAAAAATTATTTCTTCATTAATAAAGAAAGGCAATCTCACACAAATTAATTTAGAAGATATAAATACGTCAGACTTGTCTAACTTTGATATACCTGGTACATGTAACAGTAATTACATATCATTATAATGATTTGTATATATAAAAAATCTTTTAAAAATGTGAATAGGCTAAATCCAGCAACTGCCAAGTGAAGTCTATCCCAGGGATCCAAGGATGATAGTTAAAGTGAAAAAAATATATAAATCACCACAATAAGAGAACAATAAAAATAAATCACACAATTATTTTAGTAGAGAAAATCATTTAATAACATTTAATACTCACTTATATAAATTAAGTTCTTCCCAAATAAGAATAGATACAAACTGAACAGCATATGCTGCAGGGTACTAACCAGCTTTTCTTCTGGATGATTAACAACCTAAGTTCACAGATCAAAATTGGAGAAACAGAAGAGCCTCAAGGCCAGCCAACATTTTGGCCCTAGCCTTTCAAGGTCAGCGAAGGCTTAGGGCATAGGAAAACCTGTACTGTAATATCATGAAACTTAGTTGTGCCCCAAAATTTCTGATCAAGGAGATTATGGAGCCACAGAGGAAAGAGACTGATGTTGTATAGTGTGCCTGGGGAGAGTCACATGGAGAGAAAACTTTCTCTCAGGCTCTCACAGAGAGCAAACTGGTCATGCATTGGCCATGACTCATCCACATGGATGACACAGACAAAGGATCTACAGATTAAGGTATAGGATTACAAGATAAACCCTGAGGGGACTTCACTGATCTCATCAAAAGCAAAAGCTACATCTTTTGGTATATAGATCTTGATCTATCTCGGTCTTAACCATCCAGCAGAAAAGTATAAAAATGAGGGTATATAATGAGGGGCCATAATAATAAGTTGAGCTGTAAATGGCTATAGTCAACAACTTGTTCAGGTAACTCACTATTATTGTGGAATGCTGCACTGTGTTGGATTGTGTGGCTGAGTTCAGGCACCTAAATTGGTTTAATGACAATGGAGTGCTCATCTTTGACAGGTCAAGACAAAAAAAAAAGGAGGGTATACAAAGAAAGAACCATGATGTGTGTGTATAAACAGTACAGTTAGGATAAATATGCCATGCTTCTGCATAATTCTATGAGAAGCAAGATTTTCACTAATAGTGGTTGGACAAGATATTAAGTTGGCTTCTAGTACTATGGACAAACACAAGGGAGATAACAAGGTATAAAGTATTAATTATTAAATCTGTGATATAATTCAGCTATAAAAAATTAAGATAAGTTTACAGCTACACTCTCTTCATTCACTGATTAGAGACATCTGCTGTAATAATGCCTGTAGGTATAATATCATATATGTACCTTATATGACACCAAAACATTATGGAAACATTTTACAATGTATTAATTTATCGAATCTGTCCTATTAATTTGTCTTAAAACTGTCTCACTGCTATTTGTTCTTCAATAAAAATAATAATAAAAATAAATAAAGCTTATGAAGAGCAAAAAAAAAAGAATAGATACAAATGTCCTAATATAACTAAAAACACTGTTTATAGGGAAAAAAAACAAAAAATATCACTAATAATGAAAAAAAATCTTAAAAATCTTAAAAGCATTTTCTTTAGAATCCAAGAGTTTTTTCATTATTAATAAATAATATTACATAAATTTTTAAGCAGCTTAATAACAAAGAAAAATAAATATAAATGAATTTTGGCTTGTTTTCCCCTATTTTTTAAAAGAATTATTTCTTAACATTTATAAATAGGATAAAAATTTAAAACGTACATATACCAAACCAACACAGCATTTATCACCAAAATGCTTGAGCAATGTATTACAACTTGAAGGTGATAGATATTCTTACTTAAAAATACAACTTTTTCTTACTAAATGGCTTCTCTGTTATTTCCTTTTAGGGCAAAGGAAAAAAAAAACTTAACCATTCAATTTTATTTACTGAAATGCTAAAATTTTCTCTTCACCATCAGAAAAGTGAGGAAATTATCATTTTGAAAAGTTCTTGAAAATAATATAGCAAAATAAAAAGGCTTAGATTGCCATTCCATCAGAAGACAACAAAAAAATTCAAAATTTCAATTCTAATCTGACAGCTACCACTTCTTAACAAACACTAATTGTGAGAGATAGGAGCACTCTTAACAAAATTGTGTAATGTTCTGATTTGTGAGAGAGGTGAGATGTACCTGCAGACACCAGACGCCTAGGTACACAGTGCTGCTCAGGCATATGCTGGACCACTAGATAGTACATTTTTGAACCATTTATAATACATGCTTTTCTCAAAAAGCAGGAACTTCTCCCTGAAAACTATTGCAAATCTTCTTATCCAAATGTGGCTTGTTCATAAAACACAACCCCTTTTTCTAAAAATGACAAACTGAGTCACAAAGCACCCACAGAGGCAGCTGAAGCACTAGCATCACCCTTGCCAGGACCTCCAACAGCACTAGCACCTGTCAAATAATAATTAGGACTTCCCGTTACGCTGCAGGTGCTGAAAGCCAATTATTTAAATAGTTGCCTTCTAGGAGATAAAGAGATTCTCTTTGAATTTTCTCCATAAATGGAACACAGTCAAGGTACATTAGAAGACAGAGAATTCCTAAAACAACAACAACAAAAAAACTTTTAAAAAGAAATGATACGGCTTTTTAAAAAAAATATTAAGGTCTTTTAACTCTTTGAGTCTAATCATTTTCTGTATTTCTTTCTGGAGAACATAATCTAAGATTAAAATGCACTATGCTATAGTGTTTTAGCAAATTAAAAAGTAATATGCCATTAGGTTTTTATGATAAAAGTTATTCAAAAGCCAAAATCTAAATGTACTAATTTCACAGACTTTCCTAGGCCATAATGCCATGAAATATTTTTGACATCACTTACTCTGTAACCAATCAGGTCTCCCATAATCTTACTCCACACTCAGTACTGCCCTTTAAAGTAAATACTATTTTTCCTGTTTGTAGACAAAAATTAAAAATATGGTTTATGGAGTCTTAAGTGATTCCACGTTAGCTTTTCACTAAAACCCAGAGCTCTAACTTTCCATGCAAATGCCAACCTTCACACTGAGGATTAACTCTAGGGAAACTACCAGACAGGGCTCCAGATGATGCATAAAAAACTTTGCATTTATATTCAATTCCCTAAGTTTTCCAGTATATACTTACACGCATAGTTTATACTACAGATAACATACATATAGTACAAGTAAAAAAATTAGAAGTAAAATGAATACATATTGGGAGATAGAGCAGAAAGTGCTTGGTGTATGTGACAGAACGTATGCTACAGTTTGGATGAGTGGCCTGTAAGGCCCATGTGGGAAAGGCTTTCTTTCCAGCTGTGGTACTACTGGGTGTTAGTAGAACTTGAACAGACTGGGCCTAGCAGGAGATATGCTGTCACTTGGGGTGGTCTGCTGTCACTGGGAGTGTTCCCAACTAACCACAGACTAAAGTCTCCAAACTCGTGAGCAGCAGTGTAACTTTCTTCCTTACAAGGTGATCAGCTTGGGTTTTCAGTCAGTGACACACTGACTGACTCAGTATGTAATTTAGAAAGGCAAGCAATTACCACACTATCTTTGCTTTAATACTGTGCATACTGTACTTTCAATCAGGTGAGATCTCCTGATGTTTCTTTCACACAGTCATCTCTCTTCTATTTCAATCCCTACCGGAACAAAAACTTACAAAACGCATGACTTTTCCTCTTTAATTCAATCAATCAAATTAGCACACATGAAAACGTATTTCCTAAAACAGTCTTTATAACAGAGCTAACTCATAGATTGTACTGTAGTGACAGAAATTCTGCATTCTGGCCTCTCCAACGTGGTAGCAACAGCCATGAGGCACTGTATCAGAGAGTGTAACTCTAAAAAGTTGTCATCATGTATCTGGAACAATATATATGCTCAAACAGATAAAGTTGGGTTTCCCCTCAACTATATCCTTTAATAAAGAATTACATAGCAATCCTCTAGTATTACTACTATTTTCAGTTACTTTATTTTGAGCAATAATATAACATAACAATATAATCTGAACAATAACATATTTGGAAGCAGTATGAGCCTGAAGCAAACTCAAATAATACTTCCAGGTATATATAATCATCTACTGGCAAAGTTAGAACAAAAATCAAATGACAGATTAATTTTTCTGAAAATGAATGACTTCAAGTATTTGTTTATCATGATAAATATTTCAACATTTACTTTTAAAAGCACTCTAAGAAGAAAAGCAAGAACACAGTCAATGGACATAGAGAAATCCTGCCACATACAACATACTCTAAGCCTCAAGGATGTGGTCCTGTAGCATTATCTAAAAGGTCCACAGAACATATAGCAAGTCAGAGAAGAGATACATGTGAAAACAAATTGAGTATATTTTCCAAAGCAACGTCACAAATCACTAGAGAGAATACAATTAAACAGCTTTGGTAAAACTGAAAAGTTACATAAAAAAATGTATCCAAGCCTCATGTTTAGAACAGAGATCAACTGCAAATGGAACAAGAATGCAAATGTAGAAAAAGAAATGTTATTAACAGAAAAAATCATGAGAGAATTATTCTCTCATTTAAAGTAGAAGGGGACTTGCTAACTCATTCTTTTTTTTTTTTTTTTTTTTTTTGTATTTTTAGGGAAGGGTCTATAGGGTGTTCAGGGTCTTACTACTAGATTGGACTCATAGTAATTCTCCTGTTTTGAGTCTCCCAAGAGCTGGTATTACAGGCATGAGCCACCATGCCCAGTCTCAATTGCCATCTCAACACATCCTGGGGTCAGGACCAGCATGGCAGTCTGGGGAATCAAACCCCAGCCCCACACCTGCTTGCAGGTGCTTTAATCGGCTGAGCTATTTGGCCAGCCCTTGCTAACTCATTCTCAAAACTAAATCCTTAAGTTAAATCTGCTATAACATTCATAAATCTGCAAAGCTATAGTCAATGTGAAAAAAAAAAATATTGACAGAGTATTCTCTTAAGAAGTTCTTAAAAATCAGAGAAAGAATTAAAAAGGAAGGGAAAAAGGCACATTTTACCTAAACATAATAAAAATCCTCAATTTACTCACTGTAAAAGAATCCTCAATTTACTCACTGCAAAAGAAATAGCAACAAAATCTCCAGTGGATACCACTTTTCACTTTTTTCAGTCTAGAGTCCCATGCCACTGATAAGGCTCAGGATAAAAGGTATAGAAATAAATAAGCTATTAAGGATATAAACAACTTTCTCTCTTGAAAAAAATTTGATGGGAACGAGTTTTTTAGCCTAACCTTTCCATTTCGCAAGTAATGGTATTCCAAGTACCACACAATTAATATACTTGGTCCTATGAGCTAGGTACCATTATTATCTTTATTCTTAAAATTAAAAAATTGAGAAATTGGCAATCTCGTTTGCCAAAGATACCATAGTTAGAAAAACTATTCTAATCAAATACTCTTTGAATCAACAATCTCATTTAGACAATTTATTTTACAGATCTATTTCATTTATAAGATTATAGGTAATATATATAATATGTATATAATTTTTTATTACATATAAAAATATATTTCTTCATTAAAGTACTATCTAAAGTAGCAAGATTAGGCATTTACCAGAAGTCAGACTAAATAATTCTGATACATACATATAATGAAATATGTACATATAAAAGCTCAGGAGAGATAATTTGTAATGTATGTAATAATAGGTAAAAAGCAAAATACAGAAATCTTCATCATATACTACAAAGAAAAAGAAAAAGAAAAATCAAAACGTTCATTTATATTTGCCATCTATCCATAAGGCCTGAAGGCCACAGAAGTAACTGACCACAGCAGAGCAAGTAGCAGGGCTGGCAGAAAAAGAACACGACAAAGGAATGGGAAGGAGAAGACCACTAGCCCTTTCCTAGGTTTATGAATTTGGAACCATGTGACTCTATTATCTACTCAAATCATTATTTTGCTTTCTTTGTAAAGCAGCATGGCAACTATTTACCTTAGAGGTCTACAACATACATCTATGGTACAAGTTTCTAATACATAAATAACATAGTAGATGACTCAAAAGAAGCATGAAAATTGCACACAACAGCAGGCAAAGCTATTTTAAATAATCATATTCATACATGGGATCTTAAATGTAAAATAATTAAGTTGATCAGGATATCAGAAGTAATAATCTAGTACCACTTAAAATCCTTATCTTGGATCCCATCTGCTCTGAGAAACTCTCACACGGGCAAGCCTGCACCTATACTTCTACATGGGTAAGTGGTTACCATTTCTGCCTGTTCTTTTGCCATCAGATATGTGTGCATACCCCTTGATTCCCCTCTTTCAAGGAACATCAATAATATATCCACCATTTTCTGGTACAAAATCTCTGGTGGGTCTTCTAAAACATGAAGGATTTATTTTAAATCAACTTCATGGATATCTCTGTCCACTTGCATACTACTTTCAGATTAAAAGTTTCTAAGTCAGAGGACTTCAGCAGCAATAGAACCTGCCTCCTGAAGGACATACTCTTTGGAAGTTATCATAATTTGAAAACTACTTCACTCTTTCCCCATGCCCACTATTTTGGAAGACCACTAAAAGGCATTAAAAGAATAAATATGCATCCTTAAATCATTCCCTGTCCTCCTCTGATGTGAAATACATAAGGCAGGTCAATGAAATCTAAAATAAATACAGTGATCACTCAGTGTCCAAAAATTCCATCTATGAGTTCAACTGAAGACAAAAACATTTAAGAAAGAAACTGTATCCAGAGTGAACATGCACAGACATTTTTCTTGTAAGGATTCCCCAAACAATTATACTTAAGAACTATTTCTATATCAGAGATGGCCAGATTGCTCAATGGACTACAACACCTGCTTAGGCAGGCGCAGTGACTAGGGCTCAATCCCCAGGTGCCCCGTGGACCCCGCCCCTGGGGCTTGCTGAGACTGGGTGTGGTAACACATGCCTATAATCCCGATCTGTACAATGAGATTGCGTAGACCCGTGGCTACATACATTTTTAAAAAACTATTTCTATACTAGATAACATAAGTAATCTGTAGATTTAAAGTACAAAAGATAAAGGATATAGGTTACATGTAAATACTGTGCCATTTTCCACAAGAGACAAGCATCTTCAGATTTTGGTACCCATATAGATGCCTGGAGCCAATCCCCATGGACACCAAGGAATAGCCATACCAAGCAAAAATGCTAGTTTGTTAGGACAAAAAAGTGTAAGTCACCAATAATATTTTATAGCAGGAATGACAATTTGTCAGAAATGCAAACATGCATTGAATGGTAGTAGTTTCAATCCACATGCTGTTTCTTAAAGCTCTTTCTAGGTTCAGAGGTGAAGCTCCACAACAGACTTAGAGATTTCTGCCATGTGTTAAGCACTGGCTTGTTCATAAAGTTTTCTGTGCAATGTAACTCTCAAATTTGCAAAGACAGTCAACAACACATACTCTAGAGTCTTTCAGGAATTCCTACAAATGCAGTGTTGACCTAGTCACTACCTCTCTATTTCAGTTATCACATTCACAAGATTAAAAACAACAGTGCTTCTACTTTATTACCATTTGTGGGATGTATATGGGAATTGTAGACAGGAATGGGAAAAAGAAGAATCAAGATATATCATGTGGGTAGGGGAGATAGCTTGGCGGTCTACTCGCCTGGCAAGCACAATGACCTGGATTTGATCCCCAGTGCCTAATGCTGTGCCAGCCACTGAGACCAGGCGTGGTGGTGCATGACTGTAATCTCAGTGCTGGGGAGGTTGACACAGGAGGATCACTATGAGTCTAACCTGTACAGCTAGGTCCTGTACAAAAAAAAATATATGTATCATGTATAGATACAAGTTCTTTATAATGAAAGTGATTATTATGTATCTAAAATGTGCCAATAGGCCTTATTATGTATGTGAGATAATACATGTAGATTAAAACTCTGTAGGGAACATACCAACTGGTTAAGAAGTGTTTTGTTTTATTATAATTATTATCAAATTAGTTTAGCACAATTGTTGATATTATTAAAATATAATTTCTTGTCATTCTTTATGGGAAATTTTGAAGCAATTTCAGTCCTGCGTGATACCTAGCTCATAACACTTTTTCTGCTCAATTAAATTAATTTCAGATAATAGTTGATTGAAAAAAGAAAAATAAAACAGTTCAGCTATCTGAGGTAATTATAAGTTTACACATCCTGCATGATTTTTAAGTTGTAATTTCTAATTTTTTCCAGGTAGAAGGCAGGCAAAAGCACCATACTCTTCAAATACTTTTGATTTTAGTAGCGGATAACTGACTTGTCTTCAAATTTTCTCATCCTTCTGCACTCCAAACACACCTATGGGGTGGGGGGCAGTTCTGAGATGAGAGCCCAAGGCTGGGTTACAAGACTGACTTTGCTGCTGGGTGTAGTTGATGACACAGGGCACAGAGAGCAGGGCTGGTTTCTATTAGGCAGAAGAAAGGAAGGGAAAGCTGTGGCAGCCTGGAGCAAAACTGTCCAAGCACCAAGGTAGAAACACAGCACAGGAGCTGCCAAGAAGAGCATCTGGAGCTGGTACAGGTCATTGCAAGGTGTAGCCTAGCGCTGTTCTGCTCTCCTCAGGAAAGCGGGGCAGAGGCGAGGGCAAGACTGGTTAGGAATGAAAGTGATGATGAAGCCCACAGACAGACGAAGCACAGTGGGCCCTGTTTCTCAGTGAAAAGAACTACAAATAGGAAGAAACCTAGAATATGCCTGTCCAATAACTGGACTAAAATTGGGTCAATTAAGGCATTTTTAAAAAATACAAAACCAGCCCTCTGTGCTCTGTATCTCTGAATGTAAGCAACCACATATCAAATGGAGAATAATCAAAACAGCATCTTTTCATAATTTCATACATAATGCATGTTTACAACTATGTACATAAGATGTATATTGCATTATGTAACACAAATCATTGAAAAATTATTTAAAGTCTATAGCAGGATGGCCATAGGTCATAAGCAAATATGCCATTCAACTTAAGAGACTTCAACATCTGCAAATTTTAGTACCCAGAAAGGAAGTGGGGAAACCCTGAAATCAATCCCCAGCATACTAGGGGTATCAGAATATAAACAGAAAACCAAATACTGGATATATATGAAAATGAAGAATGGTAGAGCACTTGCCTAGCACGCACGAGCAAGCCTGGTTTATTTATCTATTTATCCATTTATGTATTTAAAACTTTATTTAAAATTGTATTCATTTAAATATATATTTATTTGGTAGAGGTCTCCCTATGCAGCTGAGATCTTCCTGTCTCAGCCTCCTAGCTCTGAGATTATACTTTAATCTGCCACCACACCTGGTCTTGGGGCTGGTATGCATAGCATGCAGTATCAGGGATCGAACCCGGGTCCTTAGACCACCAAACTATCTCCCTAGCCTGCAAAACTGGTTTTAGATTACCAGGATCCCCACATGATTTGACACTGTAACTTAGCATGCATTCCAGTAGCACAAGTTTTAGATTAAAAAAAAATGAATTCATTTTCAGAAAACTTTCTTTAAAGTAAGCATTATTTCTGTGTGTTCTTGAATAAAGAATAATTGATGACTGATTAAAGTCGCAAAGTAAGTAAAAGTGAATCAAAGTCTGCCCCAGGCCTTGGGCTCCCATTGTGCTGCTGCTTGGAGGGTAATCAAATATTTATTGAGTGCCCAAGCAAGGCTGGCAGTCGGAGAGAAATGTAAGACACATCCTTAGGACACAGTGCTTATTTAAAAAAAAAAAAAGTTTAAATTAACAAGAAATTGAATCTATTTTGAGTTTCTGTGTAAGAGAGCTCTTTAACTCCTATATTCCCAATAGGCAAACCCCACAAAGCAAACCACAAATCCAATGGACACCAGAAGCTGAGTTTCTTAAAATCTTGAGGAAAAAAATGACTAGAATTTTAAACTTCTCCTTTTACCATCTGTTACTTTTTCTGCTGCAGTGAAAGCAGTGAAGAAAAAAAAAGCATAAATCTTCCAGAGAAAGAAACAGAGCTTCCAGTTTTTCTTTAGAAAATATCCACCAGGAGGTCATATTGGTCTCTTCCTTCAGTCTTTGTCTGCTCCCTTGTCCCACCACAAACACTCCGGCCTTAGGCAAGGCTCTAAGCTTATATATCCTTTTTGCAAACTGGTAACCCATAATATGTGATTACTTCCCTGAAACATTTACTTGGTGAACTCTGGGAAGTGGAACAGTTCTGTCCACTGCCCTCTCCAGTATTTCTTAACCAGTTTTCTGAGTGACACGAACCCTTCAGTATGCAGGCTTGTGTGTGCCACAGACATGCTGGTGTTTGGAGTGTTTTGTACTCCAAAAGAAATAACTAAAAATGCAGGTTTTGATGGTCACAAATAGATTGCACAAATGCGGTGTTGAGAAGATTTGGAATACTTCACCTGTAGTTCCTATTCATTTGCATCTCATTTCTTCTGTTAGGCTTAAGATGCTACTGTGTTCTATTAGTGTCAAGTCAGTAAGTAAAGAAAGATACTAGTAGAGAGGGGAAAAAAAAAAAAGAGAAAAACATGGGCAAGTTAACAGCATGGCTCTAGACACATGAGGATCTGGATAGTCTGGTCATTAAGGTATAGAATGGGCCATAAAGGAGAAGCAGAGCAAACCCAAGACACAAATTACCTGAACATAGGAAATATTCAGCACCCTGTGATGCTTACCGTAACTAGATCTATGATTCTCCTTAAAATGCCCTTCAT
>PVKA01000186.1:173884-245128 GCA_004027165.1 Ctenomys sociabilis
AAAAAAAAAAAAAAAAAAAAAAAAAAAAAAAAAAAAAAAAAAAAAAAAAAAAAAAAAAAAAAAAAAAAAAAAAAAAAAAAAAAAAAAAAAAAAAAAAAAATGCCCTTCATGAAAGAGTAAAGTAAATCTGAGAGGCACAAAGATACTGAGAAAGGGAAAGAATCTGCTCAAAGGGAAGGCACAGGGGGATGAGGAAAAGGACAGCAGGGGCAGGCCAGAAAGACGGGCGCAGGCAGTGGCCGAGATAATGCCACTGCTGATTTCTGCCTGTCTACAGAGGGGAGAGGGTAATACTTAGGGGTTTTTGTCCTTTTTGATTTCTTATAACTTTTTTAAAGCAATTTTGCATGCTTATGTCTGCTAATCTGAGCAACTAATTTGAAAATATTATGCAATATGATCATCAAACCATGGTAAACTATCTTTTTTTTTTGGTGAAGCTTTGTAACATTTCTTTGTTTTTTAATTTTTTACTATTTTGTATTATTGTCATTTTATATATATATATATATATATATATATATATATATATATATATACACACACACACTCATGTATGCATGTAAACACATAGAAAGAGAGAGTATACAGGGTCCATACGGTGTCTACAGGGTCTTCATTTCACTATGTGAATCGGACTCATAGTGATTCTCCTATTTTTAGCCTCCCAAGTGCTGGGAGGTGTGCGTCACCATGCCCAGTCTCTATAGCCATCTCAGCACACCCCATGGGGGGGTGGGGACCAGCAAGGCATGCTGGGGATCAAACCCCAGCTACTGCACTCTGCCTAAGCAGGTGTATTCTTTTCAGATAATAATAATAATAAAAGTTTTTGCATTGCAAAAAGTATGACCAACTGAGTAATGCAAAGACAAATCACACCATGCGAAAAAGTCTTAAGTTGTTCTTCAAACAAAGGACTACTATGTAGTATAAAGAAATGAAAAATATAACACCCCCCAAATTTAAAGACTAAATTTAAATATGGGCCTCTAAAATGAATTTCCATTTCTCATAAAAAGATGTACAAATGGCAAATAACTACATGAAAAATGGTCAGCATCGCTGATAACTCCAGAAATGCAAATGAAAACATTGCTGAGTTTCTATCTCCACTCTGGAAGGAATGGCTATAATTAATAAATCAACAAATAACAAATTCTGGTGGAGCTGTGTGGCAAAATAAATCCTTCTCTACTATTACTGACAGTGTAAACTGCTACACAACCAGCATGAAAATCAGAGTGGAGATTCCTCAAAACTCTAGAACTAGAAGCTCCATTTGCCAGACATTTCCCCTTTCCTTCCCTGAAGAGTTAAAAGCATCATACCACGTGACCCAAGCACAGCCATATTTATAGCAGCCTGGTGTGCAGCAGCTAAATCTTGGGAACAATCCAAATGCCCAGCTACCAAGCAATGGATGAAAGGGATGATTCTTTTATAAAATTTTATACAATTCAGCCATGAAGAACGCTAAACTTGAGACATCTGTAGAAAAACGGATGAACCTTGAGATCTTACTCTTAAGGGAAATAAACCAAATACACACACACACACACACACACACACACACACATTGTCTGGTATAGAAACAATATGTAAATAAGAGCAAAAATTTCTAATAGATATTGTGAACTAAGAAATAGGAAGTGTGAACTGTGAACCGGGAAGTTTTTCAAAGGAAAAGGGGAATTGGGGTAGGGGGAAGGAAGGGAAAGAGAAAAGGAACAGGGTTGAGGGACAGCTCAGCGGCTTAAGCCTCTGCCTGGCAAGGGCTCCTGAGTTCAATCCCTGGTACCAAAAAAGAAAGAAAGAATAAAATAGAAACAAAACTTTGTAAAAGTGAGGCTAAGAGGGGTTGAAGAGAGGGAAGGGGGATGGGAAAGTATGAACTACTTTCCGAAATATAGCTGCTTCGTTCATAAAGTAGATTATGGATATATATATATATATATATATATATATATATATATATATATATATATGTATGTATAAATTCTCTATAATGAATGTGATCATTATGTATATCTAAATTATATTAATAAACTAAATCATTAAAAAACACCCATGAGCTTCATTAGTCTAAAAACCTAGCAGTTTTTCCTACCATGTAGTCTTTGTTCTTTGCACTGGCACTCCATAAAGACAGTAAATAAAAAATAAATACATAAAATAAATGCCCTTTATTGCATACCATTGATATAATACTAAGGACACTCCATTAAATAATTCCACGGAAGTCCAAGGCACAGCGTCTGATGGTCTACATAAGCTCAGGTGCACTTACGGTACCTGCTCCACTGCTGAGAATGAGCACAAGGGCCAGGAGGATGGCTGCTGCTCGGTTCAAGCTAGGGTCTGCTGCCCTCCTCCTCCCTTTCCTTCGCTTCCTCCCCTTTCTTTTCCTCTTGCTCATCGCTCTCTCCCTCTTCTTTCTTTTCCTCCCTCCATTCCTCACCTCTCCTTCATTCTCTCATACTCTCTCAACAGCACAAATATTTACAAGCATAAGTATAGCTACTTCGTCTACATATTAATCTAGAAGAATGAAAGGTACAATGCATATTTCTAAGAAATTCCCTCTCATATTCTTTATAGAAATAAATAACTCGGGGCTTTCCTGGATAACTGAGCTGTTTGAAGTGCCACTCGGGCAAATGCAGTCAGGTGCATAGTACAGTGGTTCGATTCCTAGCTCCAAAAGCTACACCAAACCTGCCCTTAAGGCAGCCTGAAGTACCACAAAAAGTAAACTTCTTCTCAAGTTTTAAAGGGGCCAGCCAAATAGCTCAGCACATTAAAGTGCCTACGAGCAGGCACAGGGGCCAGGGGTTAGATCCCCAGGCCTGCCAAGCTTGCTCCACCCCCAGGGTGAGCTGAGATGGCAACTGAGACTGGTCATGGTGGCGCACACCTGTAATCCCAGCTCTTGGGAGGCTGTAAACATGTGGATCACTATGAGTCTAACCTAGTAGTGAGACCCTGAACACCCTATAGACCTTTCCCTAAAATACAAAAATAAATAAATAAATAAATAACTGGCTTCACCCTGGGTAGGCACTGCGATGAGGGTTTCAAAGAACATTGCAGGAAGATGTATTGGTCCTCAGGCACTGCCCCTCAAGGGGTAGAGCTTGCTGGTCAACCACATGTGCTTAGTATGTGGGGAAGATGTTGCTCATATCCTTTGCAGCTGAGAAAATCAAAGCAACATGCTCCTATTGCAAGGCAAGTACCCCCTTGCCATGCAGTGCCATGGTTTAAATTCAACACAACTCTGCAATTAAAAGTCAGTACAGTAAACGTCCAACTGCAGATGCCAGTCACAAAAGCCTCTTGCTCATAGACGGCATTTGCTTGTCTGTTGTTGTTGAATCAAGTTTTCATTATTTTTTCTTAAAGTTTATATAAACTGACCATATTTATTTTTTTCCCTCCCTACCCTGAATGACAAGATACACAGAAGAGGACACAGGGAAAATAATCTTGGCACTTGCTGATCCTGTCTTCTGGAAGAGCAGGCTGCCAAAGCCTTCTGGATCACAGCACCATTCATCTACCCTGCAAAATTCTCAAACAGGTGTGCGGGTGGGAATCCAATATGCTGCAGTGTGTCTATGGAGTGGGCATTTTTTAGTACTTTTTTTTTAACCTGGAACTCATCCAATTCTCTTCTTGCTTTCCAAAGGGCCCAGGTTTTTCACATCTCTACACCAGCAGGTACACTGTGGCCAGTCTAAATCAAATCTTACTGTCATATTCTCACCCTAACTGACTCGCTGCATGGACTTTTCATGGTCATGACTGAGATCTGTGAAAAAGTGTGCTGGCTTCTCTCTACCAAAAACTACCACAGGAATACATAAGAAGACAATGTCTTTTCTCCTAGTGCAAGCATGCACACGTGTGTGTGTGTGTGTGTGTGTGTGTGTGTGTGTGCGCACGCACTGGTGCATTTGTTCATGACAGACACACAGAGAAAAACCAGCAAAGCCAATCATAACAGAAAATAAGGAACAGAGACATGATGGCTCTGAAGACATGTCAGAGGAGACAGATGCAAACACCCTAAAAGGGGCAGCTTCCATCTCCTATTGCCATAAACAGCTCCTACGGCCAATACTATCATTCTTCCTAATTAAAAAGAAGGCATGCTCTGAGTACTCTAGGATCATTACAAAATTGATAACCACATCTTTTGCAGCTGAGAAAACTGCCGCTGCATGCTCCAACCACAAGGCAGTAAGTGACCTCTCTGCCAGGCAGTGCCATGGTTTAAATCTAACACAACTCTCATTTGAATATGAGCGTAAAACACTTGTTCAGAAATAGTGAGTCATATAGACAAACGACCAGTCTGAATAAATTTGGTATCTGTTTGCATCTACTGAATGTGGCTGTATGCAAATCCCCATTATAATGATCTTATGAAAATGCATTTTTGCTCACATAAATATACTGCTAAATAGCTATGGCATTCTGCTAGATCCAAACCTCAGAGTCTATGCACATATTGCTAAATGTCAACTACATTCATATTCATTTATACTTGACTTCTGCTTTGAATAGAAAACTATAAATCATCCATTCAAAAATAAAAATAAAAATAAAATGGATGTGCAGCACTATTTAGCACCATAGATAAACTTTATTTATTTTACAGTTAAGTAGCAAAGTGAATAAGCATTTTCAAGCAGAAGCTCTGCTGAAAACTTACAGCCAAACTGCAAAAGCTACAAGATCCTCCAAGTGTCTGAGCTTTCCTCATAACCCCAATTGTCATTAGATTTTTACTTTAGGCAATTCTCTATCAGAGAACAGTATCTGTTTCACTGAATATCTTTGTTAAAGTACATAGTGTCATTTGCATTTTCTCTTCAATAGTCTATTTGTTAATTCTGTATCAAACTGTTTTTAACAAATGTCTCATAAATGGAGCATTAGCTATTTAAACTGTCAAGCAATGCACAGTAGATCTATTTAGTTCATCTAGTGGTCCAATTAGCTACCAGTATCCAAAAGTGCAGAAATATAGTTTATTATGCCCCATCAGATACTCCAGATTCTTCCATTATCATTAACTTGTCAATGGTGGATTAGGACGACACTCAAGCTGAGGCTTTCTTTCTTTTTTCTTCCTTTAATGATTGCAACTAAGCTCATGGATTTAAACATCATCTACTTTCTAATGTCTTCAAAGGAAACATCTCCAGCAGGGTCCCTCTCCTAACCCTTTAGTTTTTATATCTAATCCCCTACCTAACACCTTCACTTGATATTTACATGAACTTTACATGTCCAAATCTGATCTAGTTTTTGTTCTGCATTAGACTTGTTCTTTCTAAAGTCTTCCCCACATCAAATAACTTCAACTACCACCTTCCAGTTACTCAGTCCCAAACCTCAGAATCATCCTTGATTCACCTTACCCTCTCATAATGCACAGCCCACCAAAAAGCAAACAGCTTTTTCTACAAAATGGACTCGGAATCTGACCACTTCATATCATCTCCATTCTGGTCCAAGCAACTAGGTCTCACTAGAACTTTTATGAGCTACTCTCTAATTCCTGCCTTCCCTGGTCCATGCACATACCATATATACATGGCCCTGTGTTATGTCTGCCCCATCACATGATTCCTTGAGAACTTAGGAGTGATCTTGTTGCTCCTTCCTGACTAGGAACAAAACCTGCATGATCTAGCTCCCCTCTGCTTCTCTGACTTCATTTCCCCATCTTCTGCTTGCTTGGGACCGTAGCTTATGGTAGGTACTCAATACCATCTACTCAACAGGTTTTTCTGAATGCCTATGTTAAATGTCATTTTTTTTTTCATGACAGGAAGTGATACATCTCCATAAATATCTTCTTCCTTCCTTTTTCTATATCTTAATTCAGAAAGTTACTACCTGCCTACCTTACAGGTCATATATGTCAGAGCCATTAGTACTGTCTCCCATTCTATGGGGACATGGAATGGATCTTCCACCTACCACCCTACCTCCACTTTTCAATTCTCTGTCTCCTATTCAGTTGTGCTCTCACTCTTACTGACCAAAGGAGAAAGCTGACACTTCTCCACTGGACAAGTCAGGCTTCCTGGCCACAGCCCTTGTTTGAACCCATGTCTTCACTTCCCTCTTCCTGATACACTGATCTACTTCCCTCAGGTTAGCATGTTTGTTTGTTTTTTTCTTTGAGTTTCTAAACTTTTAATATCATTTATTCTATCTACCATATTCTCTCTTTAATCATAATCTTAGTAAATCTATCACAAATATAACTCCTACATAAGTCAACAAAATAACAGCAGCTAATAGCTAGTGAATGTTTATTGTAATCTAAGCAATAGACTTACATGATAATATTTAATCCCTAAGCAAAAAAGGTAACAATACTGTTCCTAACAGTATCAGGAAATTTGTCCTGTGTCATAGGGTTGTAAAGTAGATAAACTGTGATCTGATCCTAGTTCTGCCCAATCTCAAAGCCAAAAGAACAAAACTCTAAACTGACTCCAAATGCTTATTTTGACCATCATTAACAAGCACAGGTTGTTTGGAAACGATTAACTGTACCTTTATGAGATACGAACCACAAATCCCAGGCTAAACAGTGGCCACTTCACAGAACTATTCAGGTAAGACATCAAGTATTCCACTACCAAATATCATTTTCATTTGTAGAAAAATGCATAAGATATAGATATATCTGTGTGATGAGTAAAAGTAACCAAGTTATCAATATTCATATGTAAGATATATTTACAAACAAGACAAAAAGAACCAAGCTTCACAAGTGCATGCCACAAAAACCACACACAGGTCAGCTGAATGAGATCATTATATACTACAAACAGGTACAAAAATATCCATATACACACACATAAATGAGAGAAGTCCAAGAGACAGAGGGAGAGAGTAGGGATGGAGAATTAGGATGTGTCATGTACAAGCACCAAGTCACCATAGTGAACATAATCATTTTGTAAACAGGTACCAATAAGTCACACACACACACACACACACACACACACACACACACACACACACACAAACCATCTGATTTATTCAACAGGCCCTCTGGAATGTTTCTCGCTGTCTTTCCACCTGATAATTACTCCTATGCTAATCTTTGCCCCTTTTGGTAGAGGTTCATTTCACTAACCTTTTTTCATTTTGAGCTGCTTCACTGGCTTTGTGTACAGTTTCCTACCCACAGGTGACTCTGAGGGATCCCCTGAAGGGACCCCCACAGGTTTCCATACAAGTGGCCTCGGGGTTGTTTCCAGCATGACCCTGTCTGAGTTGCCATGGTAAACAACCAGGCAGATTGCTATATTCACTCTTCTGCCAGGGTCGCCATAGTGACTGCAAAGGACTGCTTCTTAGAAGGACCTCACACAGGCGAGTTTCCATGGTGACCCCATCCTGCGGACTTCTAAGCAACCTCCCTTAGGTTGTTCTGTAGCCAAATTCATTTTTACAGTAATTTTGGACAGTTTTTTTTTTTTTGTTTGTTTGTTTGTTTCAAAGACACCATCATAACTCATAGTTTAGAAGGCTTGCAAACAACTTAATCATTCAGAAATGTAAATTGTGACATTCACAAATCAGTCAATTCAGATACATTTTAGGAAAAATCTGTTTTGATAAGAGAAAATAACTGCAATAATTCCAGTTTCACCAGAATTAAAATTCAAATTTTAAATAATTAAAACTATCTCATTAAATATAAAATAATAGAAATTTTCAAATTTCTTCAATCATATAACAGCTGTTTAAATACATAATGGACATGACACACAAATGAAGTTATAATATAATATATACAGAATCATCAATATTTTATAATGAGATATCATGGGTATTTTTTCAGAGCAAAAAAGAAATTTGTTTGCAAGCCAAATTAATAATAGATAACACATACAAATACAACACATATTTATATATTTTACATATATCTATATGGGAAATCCTAGCTATTATGCCATTTTTTCTGTGCTTTGTACCTGTAACAACCTCACCTAGTTTTCCTTTCATTTTAAAATGTTATGTCCATGTATCAACAGTGAATGTAATCATTATATACTTCAAACATGTTCTAAAAAAAAATGAAAATTTTTGGAGCCGGCCTGATAGCTCAGTAGACTAAAGTGCCTGCTTGGGCAGAGTTCAGTGGCCAGGGTTCAATTCCCAGAGTACTGTGTCAGCCCCGACCCCAGGCTGCGCTGAGAGGGCGATTAACTGAGCTGGGTGTGATGGTGCACACCTGTAATCAATCGCAGTGCTTAGAAGACTGAAAACAGGAAAATCACCTTAAGTCTGAGCTATGTGGTGTGACCTTGTAGACCCTATCCTAATTACAGAAAAAAAAAAAAAAAAAACAATGAAAATTTTCAATTTCACCTCCTTGAAAAAATGAATATAGACCATTCTGAAGATATTTATATATTTATTTATTTGTCTATTTTTGACACAGGCTCATGCTATGTAGTTCAGCCTGGGCTTGAACTCTGTGTAGCCCAGGCTGTTCCCAAACTCACAGTGACACTCTTGCCTCAGCCTCCCAAGTGCTGGCACTACATGTGTGCACCACCACATCCAGCTAGAGATGTTTGATTCATAAGTCATGTTGTTATTCTTCTGAAACTCTGAAATACTACACTTTTCCTAGTACTTAATCAAGGACAAAATTGTATCTACCCACTAATTTGAATGTTTTACTTAGCAAACAACAAATATTTAAAGTTCAAAGAGCACAATTAAAATTCTACACATGAGCCTACTCTATTTTGCTCCAAGTGATAGGAAAAAAAATACAAATGCATAAATTTTCTCTTTGATGATAAAAGTTTTAATCTCAGATTCCCTATCTTCTCATCCTGAGGTAAAAATAAACACAATTTTTTTCTTGAACACTAGCTCCTCCTGTTCCATAGTTCCACTATTTCTCTCTCCTAGATTCCTCTGTCCCACTCAGTCAGCAGCAGCCCATCAGGCCTTACCCTCCAATCAGCACAATAGCATTTCAGTTTGGAAAGCTCATGCAATGTGAGCATAAATTACAAGCACTTGTTAGTGAAATGTCCATTTTTTGTCCAAAGTCAGGTCTTCAGAAGCCTCTGGCTCCAAGCCTCCAATCTGTTTCTTGGATCTGGGTAGGCACTGGGTAAGGCATTTTTTCCCTAAGTACATATCCAGTGACCCTGAGATCCAGGCACTGTTCTAGAGGCTGGGGATACATCAGGGAACAAACTGCTACTTGATGTTCAGATTAGGGAGAACAGAGAGAGAAAAAAATGATAAAAGAAATTCAGCTAGGAAATCATGTCATGAAATAATTAAAAGAAGGGAAAAAATTGAAATGCAGAGTAGGAATGAAAACGTTAGCCCAGGAGTTTGGACCTAGCTTACTACAGACTCGGGAGGCTTCTTAAGAGACACCCTTACTCACCTGAAGCAAATGTATCCAACTTGTACTCAATGCCCACCTAACTTTTTAAAGTGAAAGTATCCTTCACACCACAGATGTTAACTAAAGCAGTAGCCACCTTTCCCACTGCCAGGCTCACTCTACAAGACAGCCTGGTCAAGGCTGGCAAGACAGTCTCCATAAAGACTCTTAAGGGTGCTTAACACTGCTGAAAATGCTTAGTGACATTAACGAATGCTTAGAGACAATCGTATAATAAATACAAGGCTGCTAATAAAAATTTTACACTATTGCTTCGAAATTATTGCTCTTAAAAAACTTAACCAACCAACCAACCAACCAAACAAACAAACCTTAAAAACGTACCAGATCAGTATCTGCCTTTTTATAGGTCAAAGCTTCAACTTTGGAATCCAGTTCTGCTTGTATTTGGTCTCTTCTTTTCATAACATCCTTTATATTAAATAAGGAGAAAACAATTAATAGTTTTATAACAAAACTATACATTTCTCTCTCTCTTTTTTTTTGGCAGAACTGGGGATTGAACTCAGGCCCTTGAGCTTGCCAGGGAAATGCTTATTTCACTGAGCCAGCTCCCTGGGCACTAAAACTATACATTTCTGAATATAAACAATCATCACTGATATATTCCCTACGTGAAGTTGGTTTCCTTAATCTCGAAATCTCAAATGTATGTAAGTACTCCACACTTGAGAACCAATGTTAATATACAATCACTCTGTATATTCAGTCATTTTTTTCAGTCTTTTATCTTTCTCTTGTGATTCAATTTTCTTAGACTTTATGTACATGAGGATTTTTTTAACGTGCAGTCATCTTTCAATAGTATTCAAAATGTTAATAAGAAAATTCAAATAAAACCAATGGCCTACACAGACTAAGGCAATAATAAAATGGACTCTGGGAAATCAAACAAGTCAGTCAGTGTGACACCAAGTGCAAGACATGGACAGAAGGGCCTCAGACAGGCACAGACCCTCTGAGGAGTCTGCAAGGAGAAGAATCCACACAAAACTCAGGTACACAGATGTCATAAGATGGTGCTACAGCACTTGAGTAAGACCAGAGAGACATTAAGAAACTATCTAGAGAACCCCTAGTCTAGTTTTGCAGTCAGCAGAATCATCCTTAAAATATTCAAGAGGTTAACATTTTCCTTAGTTGCAAATAAATCAATAGAAAATTTAACTAATTATAACAAATCTCTCTAAATTTACTTCATTGTGTAACATGCCATTAATGTCGAGGAACTGTTGGCCTTCTTTAATCCAAATGACTCATCCTATAACTTAGTCTCTCACATATTTAAGGTCTGTTTCTATTAAGTATTTGGCCTAGAAATACTCTAACTAAGGGAAGGGCTTCATAACTAGTAAAAAAAAATCGTATAAATTTAATCACTTTTATCAAGGAATTATAACTCATATTTAAGCTAAAACTCAAGCAAACATCTCAGCTAAACAAAACCAGAAAAGTGATGTAAATACTACTGATCACCATAGAAATCTATAAAATTATTCAATTAATTGTGCCCCACCCAGTAATTCTTTGTAGTTGCTATATTTTTTGCACATCTTTACCAACACAAAATTTCACTTGCATAAATTCCATCCTGACATAAGATAAGAAAAAAACTCTGCCAAATCAGGGGAAAAGAATACACAAGTCAGATCTCTTTGAAGAGCCACAGGAGGGGAGATAAACAATGAGGTAAAATCAGAAGATGTGACCAAGGAGATTGAGAGAAGCATGAGCCTCCTCAACAGTGAAATTTAAGAAGTTTTGGGGAGCCTGCAAGGTTTGTTTATAGGATTCCCATAAGGTCACATTACAGCAAAAGTCTAAAATCCACATATACTATTTAATAACTCTCACAAAGAAGCTTGAGCATGATAAGCCAAGACTTTATGCTGAAAAACTAAGATACTTCTTACCAATATTGAGATATAGTTAAAAATATGTAGAAATGAAGGTCATATAATGCCAAAAATAAGACATGACTCAAGTTATAAATGGCAAGGAAGGCTCTATCTAAATTGACTTCTGTCTCCACTGCTCCCCCCAAATATTCAAGACTAGTGTGTTCTAAGTACTATGGGCACAGGATAATACAACAGGAAAAAACATTAGCTTTGCAGACTGCTAAACCGCAAATACCTGGAAATCTTTAACTTGAGCTAAGAAGGTAAGATGCAAAACTTTGAATAACAGGAATAAAAGCCTTTCCAAATAGTGAAAGAAAACCATTTTCACTTGAAGGATTTCCTTTTGCAGCAACCAGAAGGCAAAACAAGCACCAAGATCCTACTCAAGCACTTTCCACATCAAGGTATTGAATCTATTGCTAAATCAAATGTACCTAGAAGTGTTCCGGAAAGCAACTCCCATGAAAAGAAATTGCCAAAGCACTACAAATTCTTTGAAGTAAAAATTTCGAAAGATTGGAAAAACTATTTAAGTCACTCTTGACTGGAGATACTTCTATGCTAATCTCATTAACTGTTGGTGATATTATTGAGTGCTCATGCCTTTTATCATTATGTTCTTCCGCTCACTTTCTATGTACACAGTGAAAAAAATACTTATTGATCATCTCTGTGCAGAATGTCCTGCTGAGACAGGAAAGCAGGGCCACAAAGACAGAAATTAAAAACTAGTATTATAATGATTAGAATCAAGACAGGCACTGCACACTCTTGTAATTGGAAGTCCTTACCATTAACATCTCACTATAAAGCACGTACTCGTGCACGACAGGGAGCAAGGCCTCGGAGAGCCCACACATTCGCTTTTCGGTGGCCTGGCAGCAGCTGTCGATGCAGCTGGCGACCCCTTTCAGAGTGTCAACCAGATCTTCTTCCAACGCAGACCACAGAACATGAATTGGGCCATATTCTTTCATTTCTTCAAAATACTCTAAAACAAAAATGTTTGACTTCATGAGTTCACTGATTTATGAGTGTCTTCAAAATCCCTATAAGACAGCCTGAGAGGGTTTTCTTTCACATGTCAGAGCTCTCGCGAGGGCACAGCAAGCAGACATCTTCCTTCATTAAACTTGACACCACCCTGGTTTGACCAAGTCAGTCTTTGAATAACTACTACTTAAATATAATCAATAATGTACTCTTCTCTACTGTTAAAAATATCCTGGCTTAGAGAACAGATTATGTGATTATCATATTTACTATGAATTTCCCCTTACTGCATTAACTATGCTTGAAAATTTCACAGGCAACAGGGCCTACACAAAATTTGTCTTTTTTTTTTTTTTTTTGCAGTACCAGGAATTGAACTCAGGACCCTGTGCCTGCCAGATAGGTGCTTATTCTACTGAGCTATCTACCTGGCCTGTTCTCTCTTCTTCTGACTATATATCCTACTTAATGATAATCCACATTCAGAGTTCTAAGCACAAAAACATGGGGAGTATGCTAGACTCACATTTGCAAAGAGCCAGTAAATCACCAATTTCAGTATTTTTAGGACTGAAAACTACCTCCCTCCCTCCCTTCCCACAGCCATTACCATGCCTAGCTTGCACAACAGCAGCAAAGGACTCCTAACTGTTCTCTTTCCATCCCTGTCATAATAATAGAAGCACTGACTTTTTTTATATATAAAGTCAACCCCTCCTTGCCACTCTAGGCCCAACTTTGAAGACTGTCATCCAAGTATATTTTGACTCAAGCCAAAATAACTGTTTGTTCACATATATCTCATGATTTCTCCTAAATATGCATACATATCCCTTTGAATCACCCTGTATGACTTCTATCACCCAATGAACTATCTAATTCTTTATATCCCAGTTCAAACATGTCTCTTCTGATACTGTTCTACGGGATTCTAAGTTGCTTCTATCCTCCATATGCCTGTCATATTTTATACTTCTACTAAAGAATTTTCCCACTCTATTATAATTGCTTGTATTACATCTACTCCTGAAACAGTTGCTGAGCTTTATTACTTTTGTATCTGACAGTCTGACAAGTAATGTATTCAGTCAGTATTTTTCTGCCAGTGAGAATGAATGCATAAGCAAAGCTATTCAATGCATGATAAACTGTGCACTCAAAAATATGAATTTCAGGGCCAGCGAAATGGCTCAGTAGAATAAGTGCTTGCCTGGCAAGTGCAAGGGCCTTAGTTCAATCCCCAGTTCCATCCAAAAAAGAAAGAATGAGAAAAATATAGATTTCACTTTAAAAGATCAGTATTGTTGCATTTTTACATTCACACTATCGACTTTATTTTTTAAATTCATTTTATTGGTACATTTTTGATACATACTGTAATCACATTCATATACACATTATATCCTAACTCTTTCTATCCCTACTCCTACCCTTCCTTCTTTCTTCCCCTACCCATTTTCCCCTTCCTGTCTGAACACTTTCTTTCTTCACTCTAGCATCTATCATCCATTTTGGTCCTTTTTTACCGTTTTGAGTTGCTCACATAAAGGAAACAATGCCAGATTTGAACATGTCTTGGTTACTTCTCTCTCTTTACTGAAACAAAATACTTAACACTCAAAATTACAGGGAAAAGGGTTTATTGGCTCAGTTTATGATTGTTTCAGTCCACAATAAGCTGACTCTAAGGCAGGGTGGCGCAGCACAGGGGCAACAGTTCAGTAGAACACAGCAAAGCAGCAGGAGCAAGCCTATTCTGTAAGCAGGCTCTCCTCCTCAGGGCAGGGGTAGCCCTGACATAGTCTCCACCCTCCCCTCTGGCACAGGATGACAATGTTTACAAAATAAGAACCATGGTTCCCTGCTGAGTCACTGGGATAAACTTCTAAACTTCTCAGGCAGGCGCAATGTATCAAGCATTTTGTCAATCTGGCAACAGACACATTTTTACAACCTGTTCCAGATACAAATACAAGCTTATTCTTTTTTGTTTTTTTTTTTTTTTTTCTTTCATTTTATGTATTTAGTACAGGGTCTCTCTACCCAGGAGCTAGGACTCACATTGACCCTCCTGCTTTCAGCCTCCCTAGCACTGGGATTACAGGTGTACACCACCATGCCCAGGCTCACCACACCCAGACTCCGTTGCCAGCTCAGGCTCAGCATGCCCCAGGTGCAGGGTCAGCATGGTACCAGGACTAGGGATTAAACCTTGGTCCCTGCTCTTGCCAAAGCAGGCCCTTAGTCCATTGTGCTATCTCACTGGCCCCACATGCTTATTCTTACTTCACAACTTGAACACTGTGAACAGGTTTAACAATTCTTAAAAATGAGTATTAAGATTATCAAAATTATATTGCATTAGAACTACATAACATTCTACCCTTGGCCCCTCAAGAATCATGTGCATCAGCAAGAGTTGCCAAAGTACTAACAGTTTCAGCCTTGCTGAATAGTTCAAGTCCCAACTCTCCACTGAGATGTAAGGCAAACTCTTTGCTGCAAGCCCCTATACCAATGAAAACAAAGTAAAATGCTTCCAGTATTCAGTGGCTCACTATAAACATTTTCATTACAAAAGCAACAAACAGAAGAATTATAAAGGATTGAGAGCAAAACAATTCCAGAATCCAGCAGGGAAAACACTAAATCATGTAGTTCCAAGTCCAGCATCTGAAGCAACCTGTAGCAAATTTTGTTTTAAGCAGCTTCAGGGACTCCACTCTGCAGCACTTCTGCTGAATGCAGCTCCTACTGCTTCTCTCTCAGGCCTGTTTTGCTCCCTCTCTGCAGTTTTTCTTAAGACAATCCACAGTTACTTCTCATGGCAGTACTTTGCCTGGCCTCTTGGGCCCTGAGAAGTTGGGGTGGAAGTCTTTGAAACCCACAACTCTTGCACTCTGCATGCACCTAAATGTGAATGAAGCCAAGGTTTGTTGTTAGTTGAGGCAGCCGCTAGGCTTTCTTCTCTCTCAGCTGTAGGGATCCAGGGCCTGGATTGCGAGCACTCTACATCTAATTCTGAGGCATGAACTCTCTATGCTGCTCCATTCCGGAACCTGGAGCAGACACTATTCTTTAAATCCAGGACACTGCCGCAGTGTGGAACACGATGCTCTGTGGCTTTCCTCCCAAAGCATTTCACTTTCACAGTTTTGAGGCTGCAAAGGGTGGAGACACTTTGCTTCTCTTGAGGCCCTCAGGTCATCTTCTATCTGTGACATATTGGTTGGTTAGCATAGTGTTATTTAATTTCTACATGTTGCATAATTTGTTTTTTTGGAGCATTTTTGCCATAGATTTTCAATTTCACTACACTATGATCTTATAATATACAGATATAGCTGGGATGATTTCAATTCCTTTGTATGCTCTATGAGGAGGTATGTGGTCTTATTTTGGAGAAAGTTCCATATATTGCTAAGAAAAATATGTATTCTGTTGTGAAATGGAACACTGTTATTTCTTTGTTGACATTTTTTTTGTGTGTGATTTTGTTGTTGTTTTTGTTTTTTTTAATGTGTCTGGTTGTAACAGAGTCTCATTACACAGCTCAGACTCATGGTGATTCTCTTACTTTCAGCCACCCCAGTGCTGGGATTATACACATGGACCACTATGCTCAGACTCTGGCTGGCTCAGCCCAATCTAGGGGCAGAAATGGTGTGGCATGTAGTGCTGGGGATCAAATCACAGACACTAAACTTGCCTAAGCCTGCCTAAGCAGATGCTTTAGTCTGATGAGCCATCTCACTGACCCCTATTAACATTTTTTACAGTAAACTTTTCTATTTGTCATGGCAGACCATTGAAGTGCCCTATTACAACTGTATTAGTGCTAATCCAATTTGTCATATCCATTAATGCTTGTTTTATGTGATTGGGTGTGCTGGCATTTGGTGCATGTATATTTATGATTATTATCTCTTCCTCTTGGATTGTTCCTTTAATAAGTATGTAGTAACCTTTTTTTTTTTTAATCTCTTCTAAACAGTCTTGGCTTGAAATCTACTTCATCTGCAAATAGAACAGCTACTCCTTCATTTTATTTGGTTTCCTGTCACATGGAGTACTGTTTTCCATTCTTTAACTTTTAGTGTATGAATTTCTCTTTATGCTAAATGAGCTTCTTATAAGCAACATATTTTTGGATCTTATTTTTTGACTCATTCTGCCTGTCTATATCATTTAATTGGTGAATGGATATCATTCACATTGATAGTTATAATCGGTAAGTATGGACTTACCCTGGGTATCTCATTTTCCTGTTGTTGGGCCTTTCTTTCCTTTCTGTTTAGTTGCTTGCTTTGCCTGGTGGCTTCATTCTATTGAGATTCATGGAATTATTGTCTCCTTCTAAAATATCCTTCAGAACTTTCTGGACAGACTATTAACTTTAATGACATAAAACATTTTATATGGAACATTTATTTAGCATTTTTATCTAGAATCTATACATGTTTAATGAAATTCTTCATATTTACTCAACTTACCTCATTAGAATTCTCAAAAATGTATGATATTGTTCTAAACTATTAAAACTTCAAGTAAACTGAAAACAATGTAAAAGCAATAGAAATACCAGTTTTCACCTAATAAAGGTATAAGGTTTAATGATGTCTAAACTTTTTTAATTCTACTTTGCCACGCCAACAGTTTTTTATTAAAGTGAGAAAATATTCCCAGAAAAGAAAGTTGCCTGTATTTTTTCTTAACTCATGTGCATGTCAGCATGTATCATTAAATTAGTCTTTCCACATACCGATCTTCTCTAAAATTACATAGCCCTCAATTCACTTACACATAAACTTAACAAGCCACATGGATAACTGTCTGCTAATATATTTATTTCCCAACTAGACTGTAAGCTGAGGCATAAAGAAATGTGCTTTTTTTTTAATCTCTAGCTCAGAGAAGTAATACAAGCTGTGGTTAACACAATTCTGTGAAAGGAATTAGAAAAATGTGAAATGAAGTAAATTATTTTAAAAATTAAGAGCTCAACAAAATATCAAAGAGAAATCAGGAGTTATGATGATCAAATATTCTAATACGAATATAAGTGACTCTGCCTACATAGATTACAGTCCCAAGTTGCAGAAGAGAGTATTCCATTACCTGGAGAGAATTCTGACAAGCAGGCTTCATACTGCAAAGACTAAGCACCCCTGAAGTTTGGATAAGCAGCATTCACTTCTTCGAAATAAGAGCTCAAACTTTTTAATTCTATGAAAAATTTATCTCTTTGAATATTGTATAAACTTCAGAGCCTATCAAAGATTTTAAAACTATCTCTGTTCCAGTAGGCTGAGTATATTGCTATCCTACAAAGGTCTTCAGTGGTAACAGTTCCCAGAGGTTTCTCTTCATTGCTATTCAACATAATTGGAAGCACAAAAAATATTAAAAGAATTAGTTTCTTAATGTTAATGAAAATAGTAAACGGTAAATATGAGAGTAAAACAATGGTGAATCCAAATTACTGAACTGCATTCAGTCCCCACAATGATTTTATCAAGTGTCAGTGCACAAAAAAGAAGGGAAAGAGAGGACAAAGTACATTCAGCAATAATTTTTTCCAAATCTCCTACAATAATTAATCTTTTTTTTTTTCTTTGGTGGAACCAGGGATTGAATTCAGGCCTTTGCACTTGCCAGGGAAGTGCTTATTCTACTGAGCCAACTCCCTGGCCCAATTAATCACTTTTTGATCAAGCAAGGTTTCTTGACACTATTCAAAATCTTATGTTCATTCATTTACTCTTCCAACTGATGTGAAAAAATTTCTACTACACTAGACACTCTCTAGATGTTACATACTAGAATTAAATACATCTTTCCCCCAGTTATTCTCACAGACCATGTAATTAATGACGGACATAACTGACAATCCATGAACATGGCTCTTATTTACCTGTGAGCATTTCCTCATCTCTAATATGAACATATTAGGAAATATACTGGCTGATTCCACCATCTATTTTTAAGGTAAATGTAATTAGAAAATTAGAACAAAAAACCTCTAAGGATTTAGAGAAGAATTATCAAGGAATACTCTTATTAATTCTTTTTTTACAAAAAGCAAAAAGTGACAGGGGCTGGGGAGATAGCTCAGCAGTCTAAGTGCCTGCCTAGCAAATGCAAAGACCTGGGTTTGATCCCCAGTACCACACGCAGTGCTGGCAATGGAAACCAGGTGTGATGGCACATGCCTGTAATCCCAGCACTGGGAATACTGAGACAGGAGGATGGCTATGAGTCCAAGCTCTGTAGTGAGACTCTGTACCAAATAAATAAATAAAAATTAAAAAAAAAAAAAACAGTAACAAAAGTACTACCAAAATAAATGACTAGAAAATACAGAAAGCATATTTTCTGGAACATCTACTCCTTTGACTCTAAGGTACAGCCCATGTTGACAAGTTGATAATGACTTCATACAATGACATCCAAAAATCTTAAATTCAGGAGCCAAAAATGGTGGGCACATGCTTGCAAGTGCAGCACTCAAGACTGAGGCAGGAGGTTTGCTATGAATGGGAGGCTAGCCTGGGCTATGTATCAAGACCTTTTTTCAAACAAAATCTTAAGCTCAAAACTTACTTTACCACCTTGACCTATAAATGGGAGCTAGAACTGACACTGATTGACAGATGCAAAGGGGCAGACTGGTGATGATTACCTTCAAAATCATCTACGAATCATAAATTTTCATTTCACAGTAGGAGACAAATTATGCCTAGATGGTAAAATGCTAACAGATATAGCCATATTAGATTAGGGAATGCGAAGATTCAGAAGAAAGTGCACAGCTCTGACATCACACATCAGCAAGTCTACGTACCCCTTTCTTCTTTGTAAATCCTCTGAGATATTTTATCTATTAAGTTAATCTTCTGGCTAAACATTTCAATAAAGTTATTCATCTCCATGAAATCCTCTGGGCGGTTTTTGACCCCTCTCAAGGACGATGCCACGGCTCTGACTGTTTGCCCAATCCTGCTCAGCAACCCGGGCCGTGTCTTCTTGTGAGAAGAGAGCTCCTAGGAAGGAAAAACGACATGTCGGTGGTGAGTCAGGCAGCAACACCCCAAGGCCCAACAGAAAAGGCGACCCAACTAGCAGTGGAAGACGAAGATAAGAAAACTCCTCATGGACACTTTCCTTGAGGTTAGCCAGAAGCAGATGACTCTCAATATGGCACAAGGCCTGCTCCAAGTCTCAACCCTAAAGATAATATTCCTTTTCAAAGGACTGATGGAACGCAAGAGGGCAGTCTTTCCCTCAAGCTACATTTCTGAAGGAACACAATTTATAGAGGAAACAGCCCTCAAGAAGACACAAGAGGTGAAGACAGGATGATACCAGAGACCATCTATTTTCTAACAGGAACTGAATGGAAAGTGACTGAGAGATTTGTCGGGGCCTACAATGCTTCCTGCAAAAAAGAAAAATGGAGAATATCATTAATTCCTTAGTTATAACAACAGCTGACAGGCACTGCACATGTAATACACTTTGGTACTGTGCTGACATTTTTACATACATATCTCACAGTAAACCTGCAAGGCCCCACTATTACCCTCATTTCACAGATGAAACACAGCAAGGTTATGAAACTTGTTGAAGATCTATAAACAGTTAAGTAAGTGGTAGAGCAGGATCAGAATCCTGGCAACAGGACTGCAGCAGCCTCACAGCTAATCATGAACCTGCTCTGCCTCCTTAACATCATTAGAATAGTGTGCTAATACTAGCCGGCCACAGCCCTTCAACTGAAGTGGATAAAACATAACACCACCTCCAGTGGTTGGCTGGCTGCAGAGAAATATTTTTAATATGTAACTAGTTATTTCGGACTTCACCCAGGAAGGACAGCACCAGGCTTGCAAAGTAGAAGAAATGTGATTTAAAAAAATGCACTAGATTAAAAAAGTGCCACTTCAGAAATAAGGTATGTTTTTAAGAAACAAAGGAGAGGACAAGGGAACAACTTGGTGATGCTTGTACTTATGAACAGGGTTGGGACAGAACAGGAGATTAAGACATGGCAAAACTGGCTGAGAGAGCAGGTATGATCTATTAATTACACAATCCCAGGACACATGTACAGAACAGTTCCAAAATCCCTGCATGTGGACTTCTCACAGGAACTCTGGCAGGCTTTCCACAGACTGGCTTTGACCTGCTGCCAGCCCTAGGACTTGGTGGTACTAAAAGAGGGCCACACTGAGGTCTCTGCTGTTGCATTCTCTTCTATAGACCACTTTCTCCTGTAAAGTGCTTCTAATATTTTTAATATGACCCAAATTTATCTGCAGAGCCTATTTATTTTTCTATCTTTAAGAAATGCAAAAATTTGCTATCAGTTATGCTTATTTTGGACAATTCTTTGTTTAGGACAAGTGTGAACCTAGAAACAACCTCTAGAAGAAGACCACAGCACCCCAAAGCCTGATAACAGAAACAATAAAAGGTGAGTAACACATAAGAAATAAGTATGTAAAAAATCACCTCATTCATAGATTCAAACACTATGTACTATTTACCCAACTACTAAATAACATTTATTGACTACCTTACTCTGGGTACCTTTCTTTTTCCTTTCTTCCTTTTTTTTTTGCAGAACCGGGGACTGAACTCAGGCCCTTGTGCTTGCCAGGGAAGTGCTTATTGCACTGAGACATCTCCCCGGCCCCTTTCTTTCTTGAAAGTACTAAGCATTTATGTATTTACATATCTTCCTGATACCAAGATATAGTCTCACAGATATGTATATCATGTTTGTGTCCAAGTCAATATGATTCTGTGTACAAACAGTAACAGATACCATGGCTGCCAGGCAGCACAGCTCTCCAGGAGTGCTGCAGCTTCATTGGCTGTGAAGAGAGCACAAACCACAACTGGCCTGCTGTTATTGCAACTGTGGACCATAGGGAGTGTTTCTAACAACTCTGAATGCTTTCTAGAGGCATGCCACAAATCTGTTTCATGTAAGTTACAAGAGCTTTCAGAAAGCAGGACTATTATAATCAAGATGAAGTACTCTTTAGCTTCTGATACTCTGCCAACAGAAGGGAGACATAAAACTCAACATTAGTCAGTAATTGCTTAATATTGACCTTTTGTCTTATACATTATCTTCCTGGTTGGCTAAAGCTCTCATTTAAGACTGGCAAGGTAGCTCAGCGGACTAAGCACCTGCTCAGGCAAGCACAGTGGCTAGGGTTCAATCCCTGGCACCACATGCCATGCTGGCCTCACCCTTGGGTACATTGAACCAATGACCAAGTTCAGGCATGGTGCTGCATGCCTGTAGTCCCAGCACTGAGGAGGCTAAAAACAGGAGAATCACTGTGAGTCCAAGTTGCATAGTGAGATTCTGCACAAATAAAAAAAAAATTCAAACAGAAATAAAATAAAGGGGCTATTGTATTAGAAACTAGGATATCTACCACATAGATAATTAAAGAAAAAGGTATGAAATTATGTTTGTTGCTCTTTCTCTGGCTCCATCCATCCATTTAATGATTATTATCCTAGTTTTAAAAAAATCCTTATCTATTATTATTCAAAATAGTGTCAATAAAATAATTTATACATGTGTAGTATTGCCTATACAATGAACACTCTGACATTAAAAAGCAAACAAACAACAACAACAACAAAAACCAAAAAATAAGACATGTGTCTGTGAAGAAGACCTAAGACCTTGGTAATGTTTCCAGGGAGATGTGACACAGGTTTATTGATGAAGGATACAGCTTCAATGCTTTTGAAACCTTCCATCTCAATTCAAGGACACTACTGCTGAATATGTAAAAGTAAACAAAAGGAAGCATACAATCTACAAAACATAAACACTACAGGATTATATGAGTGTAAATCAAAATTATTTACCCAAGCTTGTGCAGTGAGAAAAACCTTGAAGTCTTCATTAAATGTTAAAGTTGGATGATCCGCAATTCTATTCAAAAATTTATGCAATGCCTTCCTGCGGGTCTCTATGAAGTCATCATTGAAGCGCTCCACCATTCCTTTTACTATGAACTTTTCTGGTAATGGCTAAGACCAAAAATACAGAGACAAAAACAGAAGCTATCTGAGTATACCATGGCTGAAGTTTACAAGGAATTCTACACTTTCTCTATTGGGAAATCTAGCTGAACATCAAATTAGTTCTCGTAATAATAACTTAAAATTTCAGAATGTTAGAGGCTAAAATCTCAGTCCATATTATAGTAAAAGTGTCATAGTAGTTTTATTAAACAATGTGCATAGTTAAGATTTTATGTAAAACTTAGAAATAAATGTTTCTAAGATAAATGGATTACAGTGGATTTAGGGGCCTTATGTTAGATTTTGGGCACTCCAAAAGACTCACGAAACAAAGAAAGAATAAAGAAAATGATGCACAGACTTGCAGACTTACTGGAATAATCAGGGTGGGGTGTGCTTCTTCAAGCTTTCCCTTCAACCAAAGGAAATCTTGATAACGTCTCCTCACTTCAAATTCACTAGAGTCAAATTCGCCACGAGATGTCTGCACAAAGGAGAAAATAATGGCTCGAGCAATATAAGACAGGAGGCATTTGCCTAATGTTATTTTAGACATTCTGAAGTAATGAGTCTCTAAGAAAAATTAACAAACTGTAATTATTCAGTGTGTGTCAGCCTGTATTTTTTTTAGTCATCTATTCGTGTAGCAGATGAAAGAAAGCAAACTTTCTGGTATTTCCAGAAAGAAAGCAAACATTATGCTTAAATTTAAAGTCCAAACTGAAAAATCTGTCTTACAGCACCCATCTGCCTTCTGCAAGATTTTAACTACTATTATCTTTGGCATGATTTTCTCACTTAAGAAAAAAGTGTGTTCTGAATTAGGTTTCAAATATATTTCTTTTCACAAGATGATTAGAATTCAGAATTTGAGGAAAGTCCTATTTTTATAATTTGGAAAATAATCTGGATGGGAATGAGAAAAATATTTGCTTGGAATTTTCTCAAATGAATTGCTTTGCTAAAATTTGCTTTTAGTATACAAAAATTCTAACATTTTTCAGAGTAATTTTACCACTGAATTTTCCAAAATGCAATTAATGAATATTTGATAGGAAAAGAAACTCATTCTGTCATTTCTCAAGGAGTTGTGAATTACGTGGCCAAATTCCTGAAAATTAAGTGACTACATTAAGATATCTGTTCTTAGCCAACCAAAAATCTATGCCATCACATGTGACAAGAACAAGGATATGACACTAAATTCACAGGTACTACCTTAGTCCCAGACCAAAAACAAATATTTGGTTTCTGTAATGCATACTTACCTCTCAAGAGAAAACAGATTATTTTTCCTATACCTTAACTGAATTTTTACATATTAAAACCCACAGGAAATAATATCTACATTGAAATTTTCCTGAAGGACTAAAGATGGAAAAAATACTGCAAATATATCACCTTCTCACCAAAAATACTACATACACACACACACACACACACACACACACACACATACAAACCAATTGTAAATTACTCTGTTCAAGGCTTAAGATACAATCTTGAAACAAAATAGTTATGAAACCTGTTTCTAAAGCTTTATCCTTAAAATGAGTACTTAAAATATACAATATAGCTTAGCAAAATCTTCCTTCTGTAGTATGAAAAAGTGTAGGTTTATGAGATGCAGAACTTTAAGCAACTAAATGTTTGTGAAAAGCTACAAAAAACTATTTCCAAAAGGGTATGAGAAATGAAAACAGTAAAAATAGGAAAACTGAATCCAGTGGAAACACAGTTTAACAATATATACATTCTAACTGGTATGTGTACATATATATGCAAATATACGCATGTATGTATACATACATATGCATACAAAACATAGTAAGTGTCACTCATTAAGAAATACATAGAGAGCACCTCTCTGTGCCAGGCACATATGTACAGGTTCAATACCAATTTCCAAGAAAATAAATTGGCATAACTGCTGATAAATGCTTTCAAAAACGGGCAATTAAAGTAAGATTGAGCAGTATATATCCTCAAGTATTTCCAAAGCTTTAGAAAACATAAGACATTCTGGTATAAATTGCAGAAAGATATAAAATCAAGTCAATTAATTGGTTGATTCTGTTCTTATCATTCTTTTACTGACTTACAAGAATTCTCTAACATACTGCAAAAGAAGAAAACAGAGGGTAAGTGTGAGTACCAAGAAAAACACACTGTCTCTGTGAGGCTTTAGTCAGTACTTTAAGGGACTGTAACAAAAATAGCCAGTAGGGCGGCAAGATAGCTTAGCAGTCTAAAAGTGCCTGGGAAGGTACACTTAGCACAGGAACTGGGGTCCCCAGCACTATACGCTGCACCAGCCCTGCCCCCAGGGCAGGCTGAGCCAGTTGAAACAAAGAAAAAAGAATCAACTAGGTTTTGATCATGAATAATTTCTGTATAGCAGAGAATCATTATCTCTCTCTCAAAATAGCCAAATTTGGTCATTAGATGACGGATAAAAGCTTCCAAATAAAAGAAATAACTGAATCTGAGGCTCTCTTTTCAATGTAGAAAGAATATGTGTCCTACAAAATTCATGTGAAGGAGAAATAATGCTCCTAGGGTTGGCCAGATTGTTCAGTGGATTAAAGCACCTGCTTAGGCAGATGCAGGGGTTGGGGGTTCAATCCCTGGCCTGCCTTTCTGGCCTTGCCCCCAGGGTGCGCTGAGATGGTGACTGAGACTGGGTGTAGTAGCATGTACCTGTAATACCAGCACTTGGGAGGTTGAAAAACAGGAAGGATCATTATGAATCCAATCTGTGTTTGGGACCCAGTAGACCCTATACTAAGTACATTTTAATAAAAGAAGAAATAATGCTTCTAATCTAGAATACAGTTTTAAATGGAAGAAATATTGTAAATAATAGTTAACTGTTTATATATGACTAAAACCACAGACACTTGAAGTGTGATTTCGATACACCCTGTGTAACCTATGGACCAACCTTCAATAAACATTGACCTCTGGCCTACTGCAAACAATTATTCTAAATTCTAAAGATTCAGAAAACTGTTTTGGAGGAAAAATGAATCCTCATCATCAATTTAGCCCCCCAAGAATATGACTGCACTCAACCCTAGCTAGGTATTTATAGGTTTGCATTCATGATGCAGATATGGGCGAGAAGTCCAATTTTTTTTGTTTTGCTTTGTTTTTCACAGAACTGGGGACTGAACTCAGGCCTTTGAGCTTGCCTGGCAAGTGCTTATTCTACTGAGCTATCTCCCCAGTCCCCTAGAAGCCCAATGTTAAATGCCTTAGTTCTTAACTTGTGCACTAGTATGGGAAAGGATTCTGTAGATCCTCAAAATAGAAAATGGGTACTCCTTCATTAAAAGTCAGTCACTTTAGACATCTATCTGGGAGAATAAGATGTAATTTTCCATGAGGAGAACACATGCCACATAAAATTGGGTGTCCTGGTGCTCACTACTATTTTACAGTCCAATCATTCTTAAGTATTCATAAAGCAGGAGACTGTTGGTGTGTGGGGAGTACATACATGTGCATTCTTCTTTATAAGCCTAGTGCTCATGAATATAAATATTTATAAACCTAAATTTTCTCAAATAAGGCAATTCTAAATGTCCACCCAATGAGCTACTCACACTGTCTTGTATTTTTCCTTCACAACTATTACAGCTATAACTAAATAACAGCCTAATTTTTAATACTGTCATCCCACCCATTACACTGATTGATAGATCTGTGAAAGAAGAAGGGTCCTCTCTCAGGTTTGTCCTGAGACACAGTGTCATCTTAATACGCAAGCCAGTGCTCGGAACCAACAGACATGCACTGAAACTTTGTAGACTACGTTATTAAATGAGTAAATGAAAATAAATGACCGGAGAAAGAGAGTGAGGAGAGGATGGAGGGAGGAGGAGTAAAATTGACCAAGATGTACTAGTTGTATGTAACAGTTTCCCTATATGTAGTGGATATATATTTTTAAATGTATTTGGTACAGGATCTCACTACACAGCTTGGACTCACAGTGATCCTCCTGTTTTCAGCCTCCCCAGTGATTGGATTATAGGCATATGCCACCAAGCCTGGTCTCGGTGGCTGGCTCAGCATGTGGTGCTGGAGGTCAAACCCCAGTCCCTGCCACTTGCCTAAGCAGGCTCTTAGTCTGCTGACCTATCTTTCCAGCCCTAATGTAGTGAATTTCAAACTGGTCGTCAACTTATTACACCCAGAAGAATTAAATGTGTGGTACTGGGTGTGGCAGGCCCAATTGCCAGTAGCATAAAAGGCAGAATAAGAGAAGCTGCCAAAAATGCTGTTAGGGATGGTGTTTTAAGAAGCTTTTGGAGCTGTTGGAAGCTGCTAGTTCTCTTGGGTTGTACTAAAGGAGGATCTTGTCATGCTGGCTGTCCAGGTGAACTTTGGTGGAGCTCTGGTCCTCATCTTGAGCATCACTTCCTGGCTCTGGAGGGGAAGATGGTGCACTGCTCAGCCTCATGGAGAAGCTTGTAGCATTGGCTTCCCTGATGGGAACTCAGCTTTCCTCATCGCTGGAGGAGCTCAGCACCTCGCTGTTGCTGAGGACGGCTGTGGTGCTTCTGGGGGAGTTCTGGTGCTTACCCTGAGAGCCCTTCCTGGCTCCAGTTCAGATCCCTCAGCCTGCTAGCACAGGTCCTTCATCCTGCTGGCACAGACTTCCTAGCTTCCACCACTGACTTTTGGGTCTTTCTGGCACAGATCAGCATTAGGACCCAGGCCCTCAGCTGAATTCACAGAATTCCTACACTTGTATGTGATTTGTGAGTGATTCCTTACAAACTAGTATTATAAAATGTGTCCTGTATTATATTGTTTCCCTTGGATAAACCCCAACCCATGACACTACATAAATGTAATTATATATCTTGCAAACATGTACTGATAAAAACACAATCTTATGTAACTATATAACTATAAAAATGTATTTTAGAATTTTGACATAAGCAGATATAATGAACATAATATCCTTTCAAAAATGAGGAAAAGTGGAATAAAGCATTAGATTATAAAAAAGGCAAGTAAATAACAAAATAGATTATTTAACAGCATAATATAGATATTTATACATTTGTACCTGTAGTTTATATTTCCACTTCCATGGATAAATTCTGTACAATGCATTCTGTATAGTTAGTAAAAGTAGCAGGGAGTAAAACAAATGAATTCAGTGTATAATAGTTAAAATTAAAAATAGTTTGCCATATTCATATATAGATACATAAAAATATAATGGAAAAATAAGAGTATATAAGTAAACTCTACCACTGGGGGGAGGGGCACACACCTGTAATCCCAGCACTTGGGAGACGGAGGCAGGAGGATCTCTGTGAGTTCAAGACCAGCCTAGGTTACAAAGTGAACTTAAGGTCAGTCTGAACTGCACAGAGAGTCCCTGTCTCAAAACAACAAAAAAGAGTAAACTGGGTTTAAATCTAGCTCAGTAAATTATACTGAATAACCTTTGATTATTGCTAAGTCCCGCTGCTCTCATTAGTAAGTTAAGGATACGTTGTATCTAAATTCTAGAATAATTATGAGCTTCAATGAGTTTAATATGTAGAAAATGGTTAGGATATTATCTAATGTGAAGTAATCATAGTCAATATTAGGTGTTTATATAGTCCAATAAGTATGATGCAAATATAGGTAAATCATATATTATTAACCAGAATAAAATCTATTGGGTTGCTTATACAGATTTAAAAGTGATTAGAAAATAATTGTTTCACAGGTTTTCTGCTTGCCAGGATAATGACAGTGAATGTTTATTATTATAGCTGTAGGAACAGAAGAGATCTGCCCCTACTCTTCGCAGTACTCAGTGAACATAGCTAATTTTCATAGTCAATAACAGTACTATTTTAGTACTGTTATTCTATTTACAAATGAGGAAACTATAATAAGTTAATTAAGATGCCCACACACACATAGCAAGTAAGGGGGAAAAAAATCAAGATTCAGTTCTATATTGTTCTTTTTGTACCCCCTCTTGCTATAGCCAAGATACTAAAATTCCTATATTAATTCATCTACCAAAAATGAAATTGCTTACCTACTATATCTGGAGCCACATATTTGGGAATAAGCAATTACTTTTATATATTTTTATTATTGTATTTATTTGGTATAGGGTCTCATTATGTAATTTGGACTCTTAGTGATCCTCCAGTCTCAGCCTCCCCAGTACTGAGATTACAGCCACTCATTAATAAACTAATAGTATGTTATAACATCACCACACCCAGTTTCAGTGGCCAGCACAACAGCATGGCATGTGGTATTAGGGACTGAACCCGGGTCCTTCCACTTGCCAGGCAGGCACTTAGGTCACTGAGCTATCTCCCCAGCCTGAATAATAACTTTAGATTGAGTCATCTTCCTTGAAAAGCTGAGCACTCACTGGGAACAAATTAAAATACAGCTATCTACACAAACACAGGTAGATGACAACTGCTGAATATTTAGCATGAGTTAGGCACTCTGCTAAATGTTTTACATTGATTACTTACCCTAAATCAATTCTGACAAACACACTGCAGATCTAGGGTGCACTACCATCTTGGTTTTATATATTAAAAAACTCCTGAGTATTGGAAGGATTAAATATATGTCTTTAATTTCTTTCCTCTGCTGATTCCAATGTCTTAAATGTCTTATATTCAGTTAAAATAGTATGAAAGAACAGAGAAGGACAACTGCTTCAGCAGTGAGGCAATTACAACCAGCTGACAGTTTGAGTTGTGCCTGAAGAAGTAAACGGCGGTTCTTCTGTCCTTGTTAGACTCTTCAGACAGAAGGGAAAGCACAAAGTCTTGAAACCAAAGAGTACCCTAGAAGATTTTGAGAGCAGAAGCAGCTCTGACAAAAAGCCGGGATTCTGAGCATGGGGAGGCAGAGACAAATGTTAAAAGCTTTTTACTTTACATGTCATGTAAGGGGTTTACATTTTTGCACTATAGGAAATGAAGGACCAAAAAAAATTTTTTAACAAACTAAGCAAGGAGATCAGACAGATATATTTTTAGGAAATAGAACTGCACCACTGTTGAGGCTTCAGTGGAAGATGCACAAGCACACAGTTTAGAAACTTTACAGGTAAAACAAAAGAGGGCTCAAGATGTAGCTCAGTGTCAGAAATACTCGCTAGTGAACCTGAGCTAGTGGGTTCCATATTTAGTATGTAAATAAATAAATAAATCTATCCCACTATCACCCTAGTAACTTCAAAAGTGATACATATCCTTTTATATTTATAAACCACAAGGGCTTATGGAAAAGTGTAACACTTCCTTTTTTAACTCATGAACAGAATATTTTTATAGACTACTATTAAGTAAAGGGCCTAGTCAAACATAAACCATGCTCTTTGGTTGATTTATTTTATCTAAGGTAAATTATTTCTGAAGAGCATTAAAGAGACTTCAGTTCTAGATCAACTTCTGCCCGTGAATTATCCAGACAGGTACTAATACTTCCTATATAAAACTAAACAGCTGCTTACTCTTATTTGGAAAACAAAGAGTAGTGTATCTGTAACTGTCATGAGAAATGAAAATAGAAAATATGTTGCCACAGTTTTTAATCATTTACTTTCTAATAACCTCCAACTTTTCAAAAGGCATTTCTTTATAATTAATGTAAAAGCCTAAACGTTCCTATACCAACAAAGAAATGAACAACTACTTTCAAGTAAGTTAAGTGTCACGTGATTCATACAGAACAAGCAATGTCTTACCCAAAATACTTGAAAAAATAAGTCAATGCAGCTAAGAGCCTTTAAAATTAAGAGTTCTGATGGCCAGAAGCACTCCTAAAGGTCCAAGGAGAGCAGGAACACTCAAGAATATTTACCTTCGTAATGATTCTGTAAGTAATGAAAGTTTCAATTGTAGTAACGTAGCTTTCAGGTTCATCAACGGTAATGAAGAGGTCCTTTAGGTCGGGCTCATCTTCAAACTTGATTTGGTTTATCATTGATAAAGGGGATGTCGGCGCCATAGGGCTGAAGGAGTTAATGTCCATCCACGAGGCATCCTACAGAATAAAGCATTCAAATGTTCACATCAAGTGAAAAATAATTAAAAATTCCATCTCCTAAATGGTATCAACACTCCTGAAATATTTCAAGAATAAAAAGGACAACTGGACTTCCAGATAAGCGTGGCAGGTTAAAATGAAGGAAAGAACTGAGGGTGCAATTATACACTAATGGTGGAAATGTTTACGAGAACAGCAACTATGAAAATCAGTATTAAGGTTACTCAAAAAAACCAAGCAATGGAGCTCGTAATTGATCCAACTATAATTTTCCTTGGTATATACACAGAAGAATTAAAGTCAGATTACCTGTATATGCATCTTTATTGTACCAAATTTTACAACAGCTAAGCTATGAAGATAATCTAATTATCTTTTTATTTTTTGTATTTTAGGGAAGGGTCTACAGGGAGTTCAGGGTCTCACTACTAGATCAGACTCATAGTGATCCACCTGTTTACAGCCTCCCAAGAACTGGGATTACAGGCATGCACCACCACACCCACTCTCTATTGTAATCTCAATGTGCCTCAGGGAAGGGGACAGCATGGAAGGCCCAGGGGCTGAACCCTGGCGCCTTCACCTGCTTATAAATGCTTTAATATGCTGAGCTCTTTGGCCAGCCCCTAATTATCTATTAATTGATGAACAGACAAAGGAAATGTGTCCCATATGCACAATGGAGTGTCATTCAGACATAAAGAGTGAAACCACGCCATTGCAAAGAAAAGGAATGATATTACAGATCATCATGCTAAGTGGTCACAGAAAGGCAAATGTTACATTCTCAGTAATCTGCAGAACTGAAGAGAGAAAAGGAGAGAATGTGAAAGTAAAAAGGGGGCTGTTAGAGAAAGTAAGAAAATAAGTAATGGGGGTTGGAAATACGATCAAGTGTGTTACATGCATGTAAAATGTGTCAAGATGAAACACTGTTCTGCAAATTAATATGCACCAAAACAAAAAAGTAAAAGATTATAGGACAAGTTGCTTAGCATCATTATTCCTCAATGAATTATAAAACACAACTGTGATGACGTAATACTTTCCACCCACCAAGACAGCTAGGATCAGGTATTAAATGTGAACATTAGTCTTGACTATCAAGTTGGTTGATTTGAAGAACATCATGGTGATGGGGAAAACACCATTTCTGGGTGTGTCTGGGTTGGTCATGGGGTATGACCTTGTCCCTGACACCTTCTTGGGGACTTTTCCTTTGCTGCCTCCCAGATGCATGGATCGAGCAGCTTCCTCCCATGGTGCTCTCTGCTGTGGTACTTCTGCCGCAGTGTCAGAACACATGGACTGACGTCATCAGCCAAAGCAAACTTCTTCCTTAAATTGTGAATGCCAAGTACTCTTTCTCAGCAACTAAAAGCTGGTTCATACAGAAAGTGTCTGAGACAAGGTAAAACGGTGGAGGTCTCATACAGTGTTGGTGGAAATATAAAATGGCTTGGCTATTTTTTACCAAATAGTTCAGTTAGTGCTCAAACTGAAGCCAGGTGTGCTGGCAAGTGGCTGCCAGCCTAGCCAATGGGTGGCTAAGCCCGAAGAATCACTGTGGGGCTAGTCTGGGCTACAGAGTGAAAACATGTCTTCAAAATCAAACAAATAAAAAAATGCTAAACAGAGTTACCAATGGAATTGTCTGCAGTGCCATACGAAGCAATAATGCAAAAGAAATGAAAACATATGTCTACACAGGAGCTAATACATCAGTGGTCACTGCAGCACTCTTCCTAATAAGGTGCAAACATCCCAGTGACCATCAAATGACTACATTCCAATGACATATTCAGAATGGAACATACTTGGAAACGAAAAGTAGATACATGTTTTGTTAATGTTAAAGGTGTGAGCGGTGAAAGGATTTACAACTAAAAATTTCAAGGTTTCATCATAAAATTAGAAAAAAATCTTAAAATATTCTACTGATGGCATATTGGCATATTTTGAATATGTCAAAAATAACTCAATTACATAAATAAGTGATCAGTGTGGCATATAAGCTGTCATTACAACTCTTAGAACATATATTAAAAATATGTATATATTTTTACAATGTAAATGGTTTTTACGTTCGATTCCTCATAAAAATCCCACCCCAAAAAACAATGAGAAAGAAATGAACAAAACACTGAAAGTCTCAAAGATCCCTATGGCTTGAAAGTACGCATTCCCACCAAAATTCATGCTGACGCTTAATCATGAATGCAGTGGTATTAAGAGGTAGGGCTCTCAGGAGATGGTTAAGCCATCAGGGTGAAGCCCCTGGAGATGGCTCTATTGACCCTGTAGCAGGGCTGTAGAGAAATAGCTTGCTACTAGCTTTCTGTCCATCTGCCTGGGCCATGAGAGGACACAGCAACAAGGCTATTATCCTGGACTCAAAGAGAGCCCCCCTCAGTAGATTTGAAACCTGTTGGCACCTTGCTGTGGGAGCCTCAGCCTCAGGAGCTGTGACTAATAAATTCCCACTTCTGATCCTTGTGCATTCTGTACAGTCCCACAGACTATAAGAAAGAATAGAGAAGGAATTGTGATAAGTGAGATGAATCAGCTACTTTTCAGAAATCAGGAATCTAATCATTTTTTCCATAATTTCTTTGAAGAACAAATAGCAATGAGACAGTTTCAAATCAAATCAGTAGGACAGTTTCAATAATTAATACATTTCATATTGTTTTCTTAGTGGTTATATGTTGTACAAGATGCAGACACAATATTCTATTTACAAACACTATTAGAACAGATCCCTCTACTCATTGAATTAAGAGAAGGTAGCTGTATATCTATCTTAACTATTTTGAATCTACAGATGCAAAATGGTCATTCAATTGTACCCCCTTTTTTGGTTCAGTTTTGTCACTTAAATATTATAGGTGTATGAATTCATCAAAATATCCCAAAATAGTCCAGTAGTCTATAATAGTATTGGGTTTTCCTTATGTCTGGCAATGCCAGAAGTTGTTGACTTGAGTCTTTTACAGCTCAGCATAATAATATGGCTTTACTTCTTATACTTCTTTTTAATACTTTTCTGCTGGATGGCTAAGACCGAGATAAAGCAAGACCTATATAACAAGAATTATAGCTTTTGTAATTAATTAAATTACAAAATTAAGGTCAGTTAAATCCCCTCAGGATTGATCCTGGGACCCTGTACCGCAGTTTGTAGATTCTTTGTCTGTGTCAGCCATGTGGATGAGTCACGGCCATTGCTTGACCAGTTTGTTCTCTGTTTGAAAGCCTGAGAGAATGTTTTCTCTCCATGTGACTCTCCTTAGGCACATTCTACATCATCGATCACTTGCCTCTTTGGCCTCATAATCTCCTTGATCAGAAAATTTGGGACACAACTGAGTTGTATGATGTTACAGCACAAGTTCTCATATGTCCTGAGTCTTAATTGACCTTGAAAGGCCAGGGCCAAAATTTTGACTGTCCTTGTGGCCCTCCTTTTTCTCTAATTTTAGGTCTGCAAACTTAGGCCATTCACCCTCCAGAAGAGAAGCTTATTGTTATTAATGTACATCCTAGGCTTTGAGCTTAACCTCACTATCTGTCTGAATAGCAAACATCTGAGGTTTATCATGGAACAGGTATTTTTCATCAAGTATTGATATGTTAAACTTTAAGTCCCTATAAAATATAACATAAAATTTTTTTTAAAAATTAAACATTTTAAAAGAACAATTACGTATGTTTACACATAGGTTTAGAAATCTAACCACATATAGCACTGCAGCAGGATAGTCCCTCAATACTCCTTTTCCTGTCTCCTGCCTTCATTCACCACCCCCCTCCTTTTTAAGAAAACATCTACCTGAGAGAGCATGGCAGCAACCAGTGTGTAGAAGATTAGAATGACAGATACTCCAATCATGAACTTACTATTACAAATTGCTTAGTTAACAGTTATCAGCTAGTCAGGGTGAGAATCCTTCCAAATTAACTGCTAGATTCAAAAATTTTCTGAAGATTCTCAGGATCAGTGCCTTGCCTTACCCATCTCGTACTTATAACTGTATGGCTTTGCCTCTGTCATGTTTCTTAGCTCTTCTCCTTGCTCTCTCTTCACTGTCTAGTATTCAAGTTCTTGCTCTTGTTTTAAGTGTTTTACCTTTCTATTTGTAATTCTTCTTTTGAGTTATTATACTAGGGAGACTATATGATATTTACACGTGTGTCTGGTTTATGTCACTTATGATCTTCAAGTGGCATCCACTTAAATATGAAGGCTTTCAGTTTATCATTCTTTATGGCTGAGTAATACTCCACTGTATAAATATACCACATCTTTTTTCATCCATTTCTCAGGTGACAGGCATTTTGGTTGTTTCCAAGATTTGGTTATCATAAATTGTGCTGCTATAAGCATAGGTACACATATATCACTATGATTTGATGTTTTCAGATCCTCTGGGAAAATTCCCAGTAGGGGGATAGCTGGTTTGAATAGGACATAAACCTAAGTTATGTACTATTAAGTACTAACTGAAACAGTTCAAAGAGAGATGAAAAGTAACCCAGAAAGATGGCTAACTAGAAAAAAGCAAGGATATTAATGACAATCCCAGAAAGGTTAAGGAAAGAGGAATAAATCATCTGTGGGTAAAGAGGTGGTGGGAGAAGCAAAATTAGGGAATTAGTTTAAAATCTAATCAGATTTACTCCCCGACTCCACGAAAGCAAGTGCCCTTCCTACCTCAACTCTGCAGAAGGTTGGAAGTGTGCTTTATGTAGTGTCACTAAACTTAAGGGTATCAGGCTAAGGGGTGAGACCAGTGAGCACACCAATAGTAAGCAAAAGTTCTACATCCTGCCCTTTTCCTTCTCTTCCTTCCTTTGGTCCCCTGAATGCCTGCAGGAAAATTTGAAACCTACTGTATTCATCTATACTGGCTTTCTCCAAGGAGCTCTGGTTCCTTTCAAAGGTAACTAGTATTTACAAAACATGTGCTAAGAAATACACGCCTCACACATAGGGACTCACACATATACCATACATACACATTTTGTTTAGACCTGCTCTATAAATTGACAGAAAAAGGTATGAAATATTAAAAGTTCACAAATATGCTCAATTGTAATGCAATATACAGGGCTTAGTCTAGCCTTTCCCTGTTCGGAACTTTTTTCTCCAGGAGTAAGAAGCCTGGTTCCCATTTTCCTAAAGAATATATTTATTTACTTGTGCAACCCCTTGTAACAATCACCCCATGATAACTGCCCCTCTGATGCCCTAACTGTAGAGACCAAGGAAGCCTGGTTTTCCAGCTCACACTGGCTGGTCCTCCTTGCCCCAACCCACAAGTAGCTCCCTTGGCCTCTCTGATCACCTTCTCATTTGGGTTTTCTGCTCTGTTCTATTTAAATAAAGGAAACAAAAGAAATGGGGAAGGACATACTACTTTTTTTTCAAATAAACATTTTTTAAATGAAATAAAGGGATAGTGTGCAGTCAATTTTAAAGTCAAAGTACCTCTCCTTTACATGTAAAGATAAAGCTACCTCAACACAATACCCAAGTAATTCGGGCAGCACTAGTAATGATTGGCTTTCAAATTGTAGGCTTTTTCTTTCGATATATTCTTCCCAAAAGTAAGAACATAGATACAGATGCTGGAATCAAAAGTTTCACCTGGGCAGGTAAACAATGCCCATCTTTGTTTTCCAGCTCAAATGGCCAGTGCTGAGTGAAAAAAGAAGCCCAAGCCAGCTTCTTTTCCTCTCTGCTGCGGTCTGAGTGGGAAGGTGAAATCATTAATTCAGATTATCTTAAAGAGTTGGGTCTGAGGCTCTTCAAAATCTCCCAATGTATTTCTGGAATACAACGTAAAAACAGCACTTTTTGTGAAACAATTTGAGAGGAGATAAAATTTTAATATGAACTTGATTTTTTCCCTCAAACCCAATCAATACAAAGGCTTCTGAGGCACCAATAACTGTGGAGGACCCCTGAGAAGCTCTCGGTGAAAGAAGAGCGACTGTCTCCATTTTGACTAAGCCTGACCCTATTTCCTCATATTGTTATGTACAAAGGTGGCTAGGACTTCTGTTTATCCTTCAGTTGGCCTTAAGCAGTGTGTATTGGTCTAGCTGAGGTGCTGGTGATAGTCTTTGAAGGTGGCATGCATGTTTCCCTGGTAAACCTGCTGCTCTTTAATGTGAGCTGGGTCGAGACAGGACAGTAGAGTTAATGCTCCGTGCCACCAACTGGGATTGAACCTGGAGATAGAGGCTATGACTTCCTGGGGCTTGAAAGACTACATCAAAGCTGAAGTGCACCAGGCCACCCAAAACATTAAATGCTATCTCAATGGCATAATAGTGAAATGCAGATTACTCTCTCTGCTTATCCTCTCTGTATGTGGCAGAGGTAAATGTAGGCCACCCACCTACATCAGCTCACAGGGTCACCTACTTCCCACAATTCTTGGCCATTCCTCCTCAAGCCACTTCCCCACTGAACAAAAACTGGGTGAGGCCCTGGGTCTCTCTCTTGATTCCAGAAAGCCATCTTTGCGGATGGACTTAGAGCACCTTGACTCCCAAATGATTGAAAATATAATTTAGTGTCTTTATTTTCGCCATGGGTTGCATAGAAAGAGGTAGATTGGAATCATGATGGGATTCCAATAACATAACTTTGGGATTACAAATATTGGCTTCTTGGACCAAGATAAGGACCTGGAAGTGTCTCCTACAAACAATATCCAGAGCACTTCTCTAAAAGCTCTGTCTACAAAAAGTTTAGGTGTGCAAACTCCAACACAGTATATAGGAACCCTTAGATGGAATAACAAGAGAGATATTCTTGGGGCACAAAGTAACTGAAGAGACAAGAATAACAGTGACTCATTTAATCAAGGACAGGCTATTGGGTCTGAGCAAAAGGATTCACAGAAGGTAAATATCCCGGCTCACTCTGGAACAAGGAGCAAAGAACAAATTCCAGTTGGGGCAGACACACGAAACAGCAGAGGTAAGAAATGTCTTGCAAGAAAAACCTAGTAAAACAAATTATTTTACATTTCTATGAGATGAAACAATAAATTTTATCCACAATGAAGTATCAGAAAGTGATCAGAAGTCATGTTTTAACAGATTATTTCATACTTTGAAAAAGTTTCACAATAGTGTATTTCACAGAAGCAGCAGGTTGCAAACTGGAAAACAGCACATTCTAACATGCATTACTATAGCTCAGCAGAATGAAGTGCCTGCTAGCAGGCACGGTGGCCGGGGATTCTATCCCCAGGCCTGCCATGCAGGTCCCACTCCCGGGGCATGCTGAGCGAGCAACTGAGACTGGGCGTGGAGTCCTATAATCCCAGCTCTCCGGAGGCTGTGAATAGATCACTGCAAGTCCAATCTAGTAGTGAGACCTTGAATATCCTGTAGACTCTTCCCTAAAATACAAATGATAATAATAATAATAATAATAATAATAATAAATAAATAATGATAAATAATAACAACAACACGCATTAGCAAGCATCATTGGGGCAGAGAAGGAGTGAGGTGGGAGTAAGAGAGCTTAGAAGCTATCCAGTGAAAGATAATAACTGACAGAAGCTATTACAGATGTCATGTTACTACTGAGTTTAATACTTTTCTACTGGCTTTTTGGCATTTTCCAAACACTATAAAATAAACTCATACTATTTTGCAATTAGAAACAAATGTTAAGCCTGTGGGTGTCGCCAGTGTGCACGACGTGTTCAGACAGTAAGAGGCCATTTGGGCACCAGACTTGGTCCACATTTCTTTTTCTATTTTACCTCATCAAGATTGCACAGTGAAATAAAAAAATTCAAAAATATGTCAGAATCCCATGAAGATGTGATTTTTTTCAAATAAAGTGCAGGATGTTCACATAAAGAAACCCTAAGCACCCATTAAGAAAATTTACAACTTGCAAATAAATGTACAATCAGCAAGTATAAAAATCTCCCTCCAAAGCCCATTTGTACAAACGGTTTTTTCAAGCTGAAACATTTTAATCTGATGGACTTAAATTTCACTGACATTGCATAGAACCAAGTGCCCTGACATTCTTTCTACCCACCCTCCCAACTCACCACAACCCACATTTTTCACCTACTACATAATTTCACATTCTATTTCTTCTGCTTAAAATGCACCCTTTTGTGGAGTGGGAAAGAGCTGCATGAATATACAAAGGCTCACAATTCCAATGAGTGTAGTGTGGTGTCATAAAAATATGCTTCAATATCTAGCAAAGGAAGAAAATTACAGGCTGAAATTTAGCAACAGCTAAGATTTCAGAAGAAGGGTTTAAACGACTATGAATCACTCAAAAACATTCTGAAAACCTCAATAAAACTGACAACCCAAAATGTTTTATATTCATTCCCAAAAAAGGAAATAAGAATATACTGATAATAGAAGATTTACATTTGAACATGAGTAACTGATGAAAATGAGACGATCCAAAGAAGCAACTAACCAAAAGAACTCCATCGAACCTTTTGTGGTTGATGTTTTTCAGATAAAGCAAATCATTAATTATGTTTTTTTCTTTCCAAACAAAGATCTCACCTGTATAATCTCTTTTTCCTATTCCTTGCTCCCTCTGCCCTGTTTCTTTCTGTTTCTCTTTCTCTCTGTTAAGATACACAGCTTATAGCCCACTAGCTTATAGTCCTTTAAACAATAAAAGCACATCTTTTCCCTTTTTCAAGAGATTAGAGCAGAGGGAAATTATCTGTATGGCATATGTATATATCTTAAATCATACTTAATGCAATTCCTGTAGCTAATATAGTGAAACATATGTACTCATAAAACCAGAAAAAGCCTGTGATGGCTGAGATCTGAGCATGTGTGATAGACATGAAAGCCCAAGATGTTGCAAGCATTTGCTGTCTTTTAAGCTTTCTCCAAAACACATCTATTGTGAAGGACATCATGTAAGTAGAAGAGATCAGAATGATATTAGTGTGATACTGGAATTTACCACAAATCAAGTGTAAATTTTCCTGTTGTTACTTTTGTTTAGAATAAGCATTTGCTATATGAATTGTGTGCCTGCAAAATCTGTATGCTTAAGTCCTTATCCCAGTTATCTCAGAATGCAACCTGTTTTGGAAAGAAGGTCTTTATGGAAATGATTAACTTCAATGTGGTCATGAGAGGGGTATCAAATTTAATATAATTGATATCTTTGTAAAAATGGAAATTTCAGGCCATAAACATGCATAGGAAAAAGAGCACGGGAGAAATCAGCTACCTACAATCCAGGTTGAGAGGCTAGAAACAGATCCTTCCTTCAAAGCCCAAAGAAGAAAGCAACCATGCTAACACGCTGATGTTGGACTTAACAGCATCTAGGACCATGAGTCAATAAATTTGTGTTTCGAAAAATACTCAGACTATGACACTTTATTGCAGCGGGCCTAGGGAATTCGTACCATATTTCTGCACCTACGGTTGTATATAATAAAAATTTAAGGATGGAGATAAAGGTAGAGGAAAGATAAAAGGATGAAAATATTTCCTCCTTGCTCTATTCACTAATGTTTTTACAGGTGATTAATGAAAATAACTATCATCATCACCACCATTATCACCATCACTATCACCATCTCCTGTAATTCCTGAGAAAGAATTCTGCCTCTTTCCTGCCATGGTCATTAGATGATTTTAAAATTCCTACTGAAATAAAAACACAAAAAGATATGTAGCTGAAATTTAAAACAAATAGTTTTTCACTACCAAAAGAAACAAGCTAAAAAGTGAGCTATGACCTAAGAGCTATGTCCTTCCTTAATATCTCTCACTAAAATGCTACTCGGGAACATCTCATAAATACAACATGAATTACTCTGGTAATACTCAATTGCATCGACCATCTGTACATAAGCGGCTATTTTCTTTTTACAAGTTGAGGAGAAAAAAAATCAATGTGAGAAGTGTGATAAATCAGGCTACTTTCATGAAAAGGCCATGCAAATAAAATTGCTGATGCACGAGAAACACACACACCAAGGGACATCTGGTAAAAAAAGTAACTTAAAGTGGAAGGAGATGGAGAAGCCATGTTGTAAAAGGGACACTCATCCTGACAGGCCTAAATTTAGACTTAGCAGCTGTGTTTTGGTTTACAAACCCTACCAATCTGCCTGCTTATAATAACAATAATAATAATAATAATAAGTGAAAAAGACCTTCTGTGGAACACTGTTGAAAATGTGATTGGGGGAAATCCAGGCCCATGGTGTTTCATAAAGGGGCATACAACACTCTAATCTTGTTTGACACAACTGCCATTGCTATGTGTATGTAAGCTCTTGTAGGCATATGCCACAACTTTTTTTTTTTTTTTATCACTCTTGCTTTTTTAAATTTTCTAATACTGCCATCTGAAATATACTACTTCCTTAGGTTGTGTGTACTACAGAGTTATATACTGGTAAAGTTTTCCACATAATTTTCCCTTCCAACCAAAAAGAAAAGTATTATACTATGCTTTTGACTCTGCTCTGTCCCTGCCAAAAATCTTGTTGCATTGTCAATAATTTCAAGTGGTGCTAGGACTTTAAAAAGTAATCAGGTCGCCGGGCGTGGTGGTGCGTGCTTGTAATCCCAGCACTCGGGAGGCTGAGGCAGGAGGATTGTTATGAGTTCGAGACCAGCCTGAGCTACAAAGTGAGTTTAAGGCCAGCCTGAACTGCACAATGAGACCCTGTCTCAAACAGACAAAAAAAAAAAAAAAAAAAAAAAGTACTCAGGTCATGGGTGCAGTGGCCCACAAATGTTAGTGTAGTGATTACAAGACTGGGTGAGCTCTCTCTAAAGCAGATTGCCCCCCCTCCCCTCCCCTCGTTGCACATGCCCACTTTCCTACTTCTCTTCACCAGGAATTGCGCAGCCACAGGACCTCAGCAGAAGTGGCCATCCAATTTTAGATTTTCCAGCTTCAGGAACTAAGAATCAAAGTACGTTTCTTTCCTTCATAAATCAGTCTGTCTCGAGTATTCTAATGTAGCAAAACAAAACACAGTACAGCATGGTTCAGTAAAACAAAGGTCTACTGTAATGTCAAGTTAACCTTAAATCCATGTTTCAATATATGTAAGCTGTGGGAACTTGGATAAGTCATTGCACTTTTCTAAGGTTCAGTTTCTCACTTTCATAGCTTGTTTTCTGTGAGGAAATAGATTAAATAACTTGGTCAAACCCTATCAGTAAACAGAAAAACCAGGATTTGACCTTCTAACTCCTATGTGGCAAACTTGTAACATTGTATGATTCTGACTCCTGAGAGTTATCCCTGAATTCACTTTTTGCACTTTCTCATGAATTGAAACAGAAGACTGGAGCAAGAAGAAATAAATGTCTAAGCACATTGCTACATAATGCCCCAAATCTGAGGAAGTAAATTTTACTATTCTACTACCAGGAGTCTGAAAACATGGTCTTAAAGGATGGTCGGTAAACATTTCAGACTTTATGGGCCATTTGGTCTCTGTTAAAACTTTCCAACTTGGCCATTGTAGTACAAAAGCACCCACAGGCAACACAAAAACAAGTGGATGTGGCTTAGGTACCAGGAAAACATCCCTGAAAAAAACAGAAGTCAGCCATATTTCTCCCATGCTTTTATGGCTCTTTTGCATTAAAGATCTTATATATTTCTCCCTTCTTTTTATACCAATTTCTTCAGAGAGCTCAGAATTATTAAAACCAAGATATGCTTCAGATTACTCCATTACTGTTAATCATTATCTTATTGTTTCATAAAAAACATATAGAATGTATATTTTATATACATTTTTATATGCATTATACTATGTCACAATAAAAACCATTTTGAAAGTTTTAAAAAGATTCTTCTAGGAGAATAAGGACATAGTTTTGATTCCTGAAAAACTCTAAGTTCCTTTGCAGAATTTTCTCATGGAACTTATAAAGTCCTCTTAATGACTAGCACATAAACAGAGGAGAGCATCCAGATTTTTAGCATTTCTATTAAGGGCTCTTGTTACACTTAGACATACACCTCAAAACCAATGTCCTTAATTACTTTAATAAACACTACTGCACATATAAGCAAGGACAAAGCTTCAGAGTATGTGAGGCTTCCTCCTTCAGTGTGTGCTCACACTCTGAGGTGGTTCACCCATACACCTCAGCAGTAAGTCATATTCCTGCGCTGCAAGGGAACTTAAAGTCATGAATGCTAAGCCCATGAATGACAAGAGGTCAACTGAAACTATCCTAAAACAAGCCTGGCCTACTAGACACACTCAGGTAATACAGTATCAGCCAAATGCCCTGCTGTGGGTTCAATGATGACTAACTGGAAACAGAATAAGGCAGGAAAAAATATTATAACCAGAACTTCTGAAGAGAGGCTGAAGATATGTGCTATGAACAGATGACACTGCAGTGCACTGTCAGGAGAGCTACAAGAAATGACTTGTAAGGAGGAAAATCAGATGACTGTGCACTTAGCAGGCAGGGCTAAAACAGGTCCTGGAAGATTTAGTCTTCTACTCCGAAATGTGGTCACTACAGTCATTGCTGCAGGAAAGAGCTGAACTCCTTCGCAACAAACTTTAAAACTATTCTGAAACTCCTACACTACTAAAACAAGTGCACCAAAAACTTTTATCCCTTAGTATTTCCAAACTGACTGGAAAATACCACATGTAATGACTCATCCGAAGAGGGAGCTATGCACATAGTACGGCATTTAAGATGCCAGAATTTTATTACTCTCAGCAACACTCTGAAAAACTTTTTTTTTTTTTTTTTTTTTCCAAATTAGAAGTACCTTCTAAATTATACCTCCATGCAGTCTCCTCTGGCTCCATGGAATTTTTTTTTATACTTTCCAAATTTTAAGTAGCTGTATATATTTACTAAAACATCTTCCCTTAAATAAATATGAACTTGGTAAAGATAGAAACATATATTAGGGGCCAGCCAAATAGCTCAGCAAATTAAAGCAACTGCAAGCAGGAGCAGGGGCCGGGGGTTGGATCCTCACCCCCAGGGCATACTGAGATGGCAATTGAGACTGCGCATGATGGTGTGTGCCTGTAATCCCAGCTCTTGGGATTACACCTGTAAAACAGGTGAATCACTATGAGTCCAACCTAGTAGTGAGACCCTGAACACCCTGTGGACCCTTCCCTCAAAAAGAAGAAACATATTTTTGTGATATGTAAGATCTTACTACAAACTCAAAGTAAACACTTATATAAAAACCATAATCCTATACACTGTAATTTTGAGTATCAAAGCTTCCCAAATGCCACCAACTGTTTCTTAGGAATGTACTCTTGTATTTTCCTTATTCCTGTCAACAGCCTTAATCCTGTCAATTACCATCAGCTGCACTTTACCATTAAATAAATTTGTGCTACAGGGCTGCTAATAGTTCTCCATAAAATCACTTATAACTGAATTCATAGCTAAAAATGGACCATCCCCACCACCAACATGAACATGAAGGATCTCCCATAACAACTTCACATATTTAACAAATATTTACTGAATGCCAGCCTGTGTCAGGCACAGGGCTCGGGACACACAAGCGTCCAGAACTGGCAGAGTTCTTGCTCTCCTAAAGCTTATAATTCCAGCTGGGTGGGGAGACATGGTATAGGTAATAGATCGATAGATTAAAAAACATTACTCCTGATGAAATTATAAGAATAAATGTTGATAAACAAGGGGTGTATTCCAGAGAAACTAGACTCATTACTAGGAGAACAGGTTAGAGTAGGGAGCAAGAATAATGTTTTTGACAGAGTTCTTAGAAAAGCTTTCTGGATATAAAACAGGCCAGCCATGCAAAACACTGAGAAATCCAAAGAAGGACAGGTGCATGTAGCTAGAGATGGCTAAGCATCTCTACGATCTTATTCAGATTTCTAATGAGTATTTACCAACTTTTTACCTATACTTAACAGTTAAAAATGTGAGTTTATTTCCAAAGATCCAATAATATTGCTATAGACCACTACTGGAGGTAACAAGATTATTCTTACTGAGTAAGTATTATACCTCTGTCTAATTGCCAGGTAACTTTCTATGAAGATCCTCCTCTCAAAAAGAGGGAAAAGGTCCCACACTCCAATAGTTTCAATTATTTTCTTGATATGGACAATGGCAGTTCCCTGAAATGAAGACATAGAGCTATTTTTTCTTTCACCAGCAAACATTTTCTTTTCTCTCTGCTATAGGAGTTATCTATCTCAGTATGGGCTGGTCTTCTAGTCCACATCCCAAAAAGAAGACAGCTTACAGAGATGATTCAGAGCCTATAATAGACTCTCATCCCACCTGCAGCTATTGTATATATGCCAGAAATAAAACTTTATTGTAGGTAAGATACTGAGATAAGCATGTTGTTGTACTGTAGCACAATCCAGTGAAAGCTGAAGAAGGTACAATTCAATAGATTAAAAAGTAGGGAGTTTGATCCCTGAGAACGCTGTGCTGGCCCCGCCACTGGGATGCACTGAGACAGCAATTGAGACTGGGTGTGCTGGTACGTACCCATAATCCCAGCTCTTGGAAGGCTACAAACAGGTGGATCACTACAAGTCTGATACAGTAATGAGACCCTTAACATCCTGTAAATACTTCTCTAAAATACAAAAAAAAAAGATTAAAAAGTAAATACAGTTTGCTCATTTTAGTACTAGAAAATTTGAGAATTTTTCCTAATTTTGAAAATTATATAACCAAGAATTTCCCACATGTTGTTGATCACATATAAGGTTTTCACTGTAATTCTAAACATATTTCTGTTTTGATATTTCATTTTTAATGATTAAACCATTTTTCATGTAAAATAAAAGCTTCTGTTTCTCCTATCTATCCCTGCCAGCCTGAGCTATGCAGTGATTTCAAAGTCAGTCTCAACTACATAATGAGACCTGGCCTCAAAATAAATGAATAAATAAACTATTTTGTTTTAATTCTATCTAGTTCAATATCTGGGGAACAAAAGAACAATACAATACAATCATGGACTAACTATATACTGCAATAATCTAGTCATTACAGCTAAAAAAAAAAAAGAAGCCAGAGTCTATGGCATTCATGAATGTAAATATATTCTCACTATATAATTTTAATATTCTGTATTGAGCATTCCTCCTCTACAGACTTCAAGCAGCTTAAGCCACTGGAAACAGACAAATAAGCAAGTTTTACCCAAGAGAAATAAATACCTACTTATGAAGCAAAGTATATTAAGTGTTATGATATTAAATACAGAAAAGGAAAAAAAAAATTCTATCTGGAGAACAAAGAAAGTTCTGAGCAAAGAGGTAGTTTTACACTGGGCCATAAATAATAGGCAGGATTTTGTTCTGCTGATTCAACAATTACACAGAAGTAGAAAACTACAGAGTAAGCTCACATGGTGGCAGGAGGATCAGCCTAGATCAGTGATTCCAGGACCAATGTTTTTCAATTGTAATGTGAGGAAAAAAAAAAAAAAAATCACCCACCAGGGAATCCAGTTCAAACATAGATTCTGAGTCACTGGGTCTGGCAGTGAATTAGAAGACTACAATTCTTACCAGCTCCTAGGGCATGCAGTAGATTTGTGGGACACACTCTGAGTACAAGGCTCAAGAGAGACAATGGAAAGAGAGAGGAGTCTAGCGTGGCACACTGGAAGTGTGCCCACATGTGAGCACTCCTGACAGACCAGAGGAGAAGCCTAGATGCACAGAGAGCTGATCAGGCTGTAGTAAAGGTTTTCACAGGTAAAGGTATAACCACTGATCATAGCACTGGAAACAGAGAGAAGGCACTAACTCTAGAGATCAAGAAGAGAAAACATCTTTCCTCTACACTGTCAAATAAGAAGAGTGAATGAGAGGGAAAAAAGAAAGATATACAGTAAGCCTTTTATCCTAGATCCCTACAGAATCATATTAATAGCAGAAAACTAAGGGGGAAAGACAGTTGGCTTGGAAAGAGAAACACCAAGAATTGAGAAATGGTGGAATGTACTTTACTTCAGATCATCTAATCTTTTCCACTGTTGTCTTTTAAATTTAGGAAGATCGAATTCCATTATATCATTCTCTTGCTAAAGAAAAAGGACAGGTCAACAGTCATACCTTCCTTTCCTCTCAGGTCATCCAACTTGTGCTAGAACATTTCCGTGATGGAATTTACAACTCCACTTTCCTTTAACTTTGGACATTCCAGTTAGAATCATGTCTTTAAATTGCCAAAATGTACCCATATGTATTTATACCAAGTCATCCTACTTTTGCCCTTCAAGATTATAAATATTTAATCCATTTACACAGAGACTTTATACAAAGTTGTTAACCCAAGGTTTTTTTTTTTCCCACCTAAACCACTTTCTTTCTCATATCTTTTTATAGGCCATAGTTACCAAAACACATTAACAAAGAAATCACTTTATTTTCTTCCACAGATGTCCAAATGTGTGACAAAACTGCTGTGACTTCCATGTCATTATAAGATAATACTAATAGAGAACCACGTTAAACCCAGATAACATCTTAAGCTTTGATGACAACCAACATTCCAAACAAACGTTAACAAAGCACTGGTATTTGGAGATAATACTTCTTTGTATTTCAGGCACAAATCATTCTCCCTTTTTAAATTACTGAGGGAAAAATGCAGCTTCAGAAGTGTCATGGATACTTCAGCATACAGTATAAGCTTCCATATGATCTTGAAAATATGCTGCAATTCAATATCATGTACTTTTCATTTGTGTATACTGGTCTTTCAGACCAGTATACACAAATGAAAAGTACATTCAGAAAGAGCTGGATGTGGTGGCCTAGGCCTATAATCCCTGCACTCAGGAGCCTGCAGACCAGCCTGCACTACCTGAGAGACCCCATCTCAAAATAAAAATAAATATAAAAATAATAAGTAATAAATAAAAAGCAGGAAATACTGAGTGACACAAAACTATAATCCACCACTTTGGGAGGCTGAGCAGGAGCGTTACAAATTCAAGTCCTCTTGAGCCATTTAGTGAGACTCTGTCTCAAAAAAAAAAAAAAAAAAGAGCTGGGGATATAGCTCAATAGTAGGGTATCCCAGTATCACGAAAAGCAAGCAAACAAACACACAATGAATGTTTGCAATTAGAGTGGTCTTATGAAAGGCTTCCTCAAATGTATTCAGAAGTTTGATTTTATCATCAATCACATATGCAAAATCAAAAAGAGAATTTGATGACTATCTTCTTCATTAGGAAAGCATATAATAATAGACCATGGAAGAGTGAAACTTCCAGTAGCCAGCCTATTTTGGTTTTCTAGTCCTTCCCCCCATTCTCCCTTTTTTAACCATCAAAATCTTTTGAGAAAACACTGTGAAAGCCTTTGAGCCAAAAACACAAAGGTATACTTATTAAAAAGGAAATTAGCACAGTAACTCTCATATCTATTTATTCTTTATGCTCATTTTACAAATAAAAAGTCGGAGACACTGACAATAAATAACTTGCTCCATGAAATGAAACTAATAAGCAATGGGGCTAGGGAGATAGCTCAGCACTCTAAGCACCTGCTTGCCAAGTGCAAGGATCCAGGTTCAGTCCCTGGAACCTCAGGCACGCTGTGCTGGCCACCAACACCAGGCGGGGTGGTGCACACCTGTAATCCCAGTGCTGGGGAGGCTGAGACAGAAGGATCACAAGTTCAAGCTGATGGGAGACCCTGTACCAAATACATAAATAAATAAAAGGTTAAAAAATCAGGCAATACACACACACATACACACACACACACACACACACACACACACTCCACAGTATTTGCTCCTAAATACCAAGCTCATGTCTTAATTATGTTTTTGCTTACAATAATAAAGTTTTCTTTAGAAGCTAAATTACCTCACTTAAAAAAATGAAGTTAAACCAATTAAATTTCATATTATGCTCCTATACCCACTCTTGTAACTTATTGAAAGATTTGGAAGGCTGCTGGTATCAGACAGGCTATTGGTGGTTGCTACGCTTACCGCTGCTATGTAGCAAGCCATTCTAAAACTTTGTGGTTTATAACAACTTTGTTATTTAATATTTTATTATGTTCATTGATTTATTGGGACAGGAATCCAACAGCATACAGAAAACATGGACTGGTTCTTCTCCGTAATACATGAAGTCTCAACTGAGAGGATCTGATAGCTGAGGGCGCCTAGATGCTACTGGCTGAAATCACACAGACATCATCAAGGGGATATCCACCCCCTTAGTAGGATCTCAGTATAACCTCAAAGCCTGAAGGACTGAGGTTACAGTTCGTACACAGCAGCATTAAATCACAATGTCAGTGGATGTGGTATGACAAGCTGTAATAGCAACACTCTGGGAAGCTACAGCGGTTGATCAACTGTGTCAACTTGATTGGCTCAGCAGTTCCACCTCCTAGTGTGGCTCACCACCTAAAGGATATAAAAGGGAAATGAAAGATGGGGGTCCCATTTCCTCAGAGAAGCTCCAATCTTCACCTTCAGGTTGGATGTCGTGTTCTGGCTTCTACAGCAGACTCTGTGGCTTCTTCCTTCTACAGTCCTATCCTGACTTGTACGGACACTACAGAGAGCTCCAGACCTTGAACTGAACCTTTTCGTCTCCAGTGGCAGACACCCTTTGCACACTTTCCCATCCAACTCTGCAGTTGGCCATTGTGAGACAATTTTGTAATTTCTTATATATTTGTATATCTTGTGTTATATCTGCTTTTCTAGTAAAACCCTGACTGACACAGATTTTGGTACCGGAAGTGGTGCTAGAAAAACAGAATATAATGATGGCATTTTTAACGGCCTTTGGAGTCCTAAAGAGTTGGCTCTGTGTGTTTTGATGAGTATAAAGGCATCACAGTCTCTCCTGATTCTGTGGAATATCCTGATAATCTTTGGCAGGAACTGTTTAAACTAATATGCCGTGTAAGTCCATTTAGTTATCCTACTTCATCACTTGTGAGATGTCAGGGATTTAGCAATTCCGTACATGGAAAATTTGAATTTCTTTGGCAGAGTAGGAAATATAATGATGCCAGCTGGTAGATCTTAGCCTCGCTGGACAAACTTGTGAAGGAAAATAAGAAGCTCAAAGGTTCCAGTTCCCATCTCCAGACATAGATTTAAAAAATGTAAAAAAGTTTCCAAATGTGTTCTGAAAGAAAATCTCCTCTTTTAGCCACAAGGCTGAGATTACAGAAACCAAAATGCAGTCCTTCATAATTAGATTGACTGAATTCCAATATAAACATGTCACTCAGCTTCAAAGGGTGTCTGAAGCAAAAGTGAGGGGCACAGATCAGAAAAGAATGGGCTCCCATACATTGGGTTGGAGATGTATGAGAGGATCTGAAGGCTTCAGATGCTGAGTTCCTAGATGCTGACGAGACTATTTTGCCAGAGGAAGAGATTTCCTCACCCACTGAGGCAGAAGTATGCTGCCTCCTCCTCCTGTAACCTCCACGTCCTGTGGTGTTAGTGTCTCCTAATGTTTCTAGAAAAACTAATTCTGAGTTGACCACACAATGTAGTTCTGGTGCTCTTCAGGACCCACTCTCACCACCCACTTTTGCCTCTAAGCCCATAATCAGGCTCAAGTCGCATAAGGTTCCTAAGGGTAAGGTACATTGTGTTATCCATGAGGAGGTCCACTATTCTCCCGAAGAGCTTCTTGAGTTTTCTTAACTCACATGCAGAGGCCTGATGAGCTAGCAAGGGAATGGATTTTACAAGTGTGGGATATTAGTGGCAAAAACATATACCTGGATCAGTCTGAGGTTGTTGATATGGGTCTGTTGAGTAGAGATTTCGACTTTACTGCTGCAGCTCACAGAGTAAAGAGTTAATAATTTATTTGGCTGGCTAGCAGAAGGATGGATCAAAAGATGGCCCACTGTGAATGAGTTAGAGATAGCTCATATTCCATGGTTTACTACTGAGGAGGGGATTCAGAGGCTTAGGGAATGCTGGAGGGGATCTGTTATAGTAAACCCAATCTTCCACACTGGGATGATCCAGACGTAATGCCCTTCCCTAGCACCCTTAGAAACAGATCCAGCCTCTCGAAAGAGCCCTGGCATTGCTCTTCTCTGTCAGTCCTTATGGTGGGGACCATAGTTACTCCAGTAGGAAATTTAAGGGCAATGGGCTTAATGTGACCTGGCTATGTGACTTAAGTGGAAATGTTTTGAGAGACTGGCCAAAAAGACAGGCTTTGTATGCTGTAAACTATCCTGGAGACTCAGACTGGAACCTGGAAAATAGTACTGATGCAAATGATGCTGATGAAGATGAAGCTTAGGAAGGTTCAGTTGAAAAGAAATGCACTGGCTGCTGGACCCAGGTAGTATACTGTGCTTTGGTAGAATTTGGTCTGAATTTTGCTTGTGTTTAAACACACTGCCTGGGTATGATGAAGAAAAACTTCAATGCAGTCTACTACTAGGAAGATGGCATCTTCTGGTGAGAGCTTTTGGCCAGACCTAAGTTTGAAATTAAGAGCAAAGAGCCAGTAGAATGAGATCAAACATTTGGCCAGAGGGGAGGTGAAACTTTACATTGAAAGAATAAAATAGAGGAAAACAGTGTTATTAAGAACGGAACAACACAATATTAAACTGAAGCATTTTCACCTGAAATAAGAGTGTATTTAAACTGAAGGAGGTCCTTATTTTTTAGTATTGCCATATATTGTACAAATTAATGCAAAGCAGGGACTATGATTGTAATAATTCTTTTAATATGTATTTAATATTTTAAATAGGTACCCAGGTTAATTAATCAAAGTATTGATTAATACTTTCATTGTTCAACTTTTGTCACCCTTTAAATATTTTGCTTTTGGTATAGGAATTAGAGCACAAAAAATTTATATATGTAATTGTAATAATGATGTACATCAAAACATGTTAACTTTTCATAAATCTGCCCCTAGAGTCTAGAGTTGAAAGGAATGTTATAAAGTTGACCAGGGGTGGATTGTGATGGATTGCCAAATGGTCAGTTTGCTACACCCGGCTGCATGGTGCTGGGTGTGTGAGGCCCACTTTAGGACTGTTGCCAGCAGCACATGAGGAAGGACTTGAGAAGCTGTGCAGAGGCTGTTAGGGAAGCTATTTGAAAGAAGTCTGAACTATTGGAAGCTATGGATTATCCTAGGCTGGAAGGCCTTCTCATGCTGGCTTTCCTAGTGAAACTGACTGTTCTTTGTCAGAGGAAGAGCTCAGGACATCGTAGTCCCTCAGAATGGCTATGGTTCACTTTGGGGGAACTCTGGTCCTCATCTTGAGCATCTCTCCCTGGCTCAAGAGAGGAAGATGATGTTCAGCTCAGTTTCCTAGAAAAGCTTTCCTGATGTGGCCTCAATTTTCCTCAACATTGAAGGTTCTCAGAACTTCACTGTTGCTAAGGATGGTAATGGTACTTTTGAAGGGAGCTCTCCTTCTTACTTTGAGCATTGCTTCCTAGCTCCAGTCAGTTTCCTACAGATCCTTCATGCAGTTTCTAGCTTCCATCAATGACCTCTGAGCCTTTGTAGTAAAGCTCTGTAAAGTGGACCTGCATGAGACATTGTCATGGGCTTCAAGCCTCCAGCTGGACTAGTAGGAGGCACTGTTATGAACTCTAGGCTTTCAGCTGAACTCATGAAGGATATTAGGATCTAAGCCCTAATATCCAGCTGGTTTCTTTGGTCATTGGTGTGTGGACAGTGTTCCTATAATCTTTGTATATGATTCTTTGGGTGACTCATTATAACATAATGTCACAAAATGTGTCCTGTATTATATTGTTTCACCTTGTAAAAACCCAAAAGCCATGACAGAAGTTGGTTCTAAGAACTTGGATCATCACTGTAAACTATCCTGACAATTGGTTCAAAAGCCTTTGGGACTGGCTTATGAGAATAGGAAAGGTTTGGAAATATCCCCTTAAAAAGTACTGGACTGTGTTCAGCTGTTACATTTGAGAGATTCTGGTCAGAGCACAGAACACCAGGAGGCTGACAGAAATTCTGTCATAAAGACCAGGCTGAGGTTTCTGCTGAGAATGACTGCACTGGTTGCCAGACTCCAGACAGCATGTGTTAGGGCTTGGCAGAAAGTCTGTCTAAACTTTGGTTGTGTCCAGAGACTACCTGAAACTAAGATTAAGCATAGCAGACTGATTAACCTGACAAAACAAATTGCAAAGCAGTCAACAGTGAGGCAGCACCAATGGTTAACGTTGGGGGCTTTTATTCAGATTTACATGGAGAACAATAGTAAAGAATTCAACAGGTTGATTTAAAATGTTGTGGTTTTGGCCAAGAAGGAAGCTCTTACAAAGCTCTAGAGTACAAAGATAGAGCTGAGATCTTCATTATAGAGAAAGGAGAATAGAAAAGATGGCCTGAGGGCATCACAAGAAGCAGAAAATCTTGACCCTCTGCAGCCTCAAAAGTGAAAGACTGCTTTGAGGGGAAAGCTGAGGAGCCATGTTCCAGAATGGAGGCATCACACAGAATTTTCTCAGAATCAGGTTCACAGTGCTCTGTGACCCTGCAGCTGAAAGACAGAAAAGCCAGGCTACTGCTGCAGCTTCTATCTGGATTTTAGAAGGCCTGGAAGGCCAGGCTGTGTGACCCTGAGAGGGCAGTGTGTGAAGCTGTGAGTGAGAAATCTAAATTTCAGTGAAGACCCCAGAAGTCTAAAAAATTGGGAACATGGATTGTCTTAGGAAAGCTGCAAGGAGGGAAAAGCAGGCCTAAGAGAGAAGCCATGGGAGCTACAGCCACCAAAAGTGCCATAGAGGTGGAGCTTAAATTTGTCACAGATTGCCTTCAATGTTCCATGATGCTCTTTCTCTTCTGTCCTCTTTTCTCTTCACTCCTCTTCTCTCCTCTCCTCTCCTGTTCTCTCTTTCTCTTCTCTACTTTTCCCCTTTCCCTTCCCCTCCCCTCCCTTCCCTTCTCCTCCTCTTCTCCCCTCCTGGGATTTAATGCAAGGCCTTCACACTGAGCTACATCCCTAGCCCTCCTTTTCACATTTTATTTTCAAATTCTGAGAGTCTTGCTAGGCTGCTTGAACTTGTCAATCTTATGCCTCAGTCTCTGTCTCTGTTACTTTACTCTCCTTACTGCTACAAAATATCCAGCACCCAAAATTAAGGAAAGAAAAGTTTGTTTAGTTCATTGCTTGTGGAGGTTCTGTCCATAATCAGCTGGCTCCAATTCAGAGTGGCAAATGGCAGATGGCAGCAGTTCATGGTGGCAGAAAACAACCAAACAGCAAGAGCAAAAAAGGAGGAGCAGCAGCAGACAGCAAGCCTCTTTCCTCCCTTACACTGCATTCATGCTATCTACCCCAGGGCAGGGGCAGCACTCACACTCACTGTCCCAGCCCTGGATTAGAGACTCACCTTATGACTGCATGAGGCTCTGCAGGGACATCTAGACACAAACCATAACATTCTGCCCATGCCCCCCCCAAATACTCAAGTACATTACTTTTTGCAAAAGGCATTTTAGTCTATCTGTAAGTTTCCAAAGTCCTAACAGTTTCAGCAGTACTGAAAAAGTTCAAGTCCCAAGTCTCCTCCAAGGTATAAGAAAAATCTGAGCTGTGAGCCCCTGCACAAATTAAAAGTTAAACATTCCCAATATTCAATGGCACAAGAAAAATATTCCCATTCCAAAAGATATAAATAAGGGCATACAAAGCACCGAGACCAACACAAGTGCAAAATCCAGCAGGGCAAGCATTAAGTCCTATAGATTAATGCAAGCATAATGACCGACTGGACAACGTGATTCTTCGATTTCCTTTTATAATCTAACCTTTGAAGTTTCAGGGCATTATTTCCACCATACAGTCAGAATCTCACCAATTTCAAGGAGAGGAGAAGAACTTTTCATAGGAGGGAGGGAGATTCTAATGTGCCAATCTTTACACAAAGCTCTCCTCCACCCTATGGGATGATGTTCTAGCTAGTCACTCCTTACTTCTACTCTCAGCCCCTACTCATCTATTCCCTGTGCCCTGAGAGACTGGCTCCTGTGGATGACACCACAGTGGCACTCAGATGAGGGAATAAGCAGGGGATACAAGGGCAACAGTGCTATGGTTCATATCTAGATTTCCCCCAAGAGCCTCATTCACTCACAAGCAGGGCTTTTGGAAGGTAAGTGGATCCTGGGAGCTTACAGATGGCTTGCTGTCAGGAAGTAGTGACTGGGTTGGAAGAGGTAAGTATTGGGGTTTGATGCCCCTCCCATCCCACCCTGTCACTCTGTGCTTCGTGTCTGCCATGCCATGATCAGCTCTCTATTGTGACCCTCTGTCATGCCATCCTCTTGGAGTGAGCTTACTACAGACTGAAGCATGAGCCAATACACCTCTCCTTCCTCACATTGTCGGTGTTGGGTACTTAGTCCCAATGATGAAGAAAGTGACTACTACAGAGTCTAGTACCTGAGAAGTGGGGTTGCAGCTGTGTCACTACCTGACCATGTGGTCTACAAAATATCTTTGGAACTGGTTCAAGGGAGAAGTTTAGAAGTCTGGAGATGCTGGCTGGAGAACAACCCTGGAACACTGGAAGCTGACCTTGATGGGTGATTCTGTTTTTATAGGGTTGCAGAATGTATGAGTTGTAGGGCAATGCATGTGAGAACCAGTTTTTACAAGAAGGCCCAGAAGGCCAGGCAATATGTCCCTGTGAGGGCAGAGCATGAAGCTGTGAGAACTAAAGCACAGTGAAGACGTCAGGATACTGGAGCAGGAAAGAATGTGGATCATCTGAGGAAAACCACAGGAGGGAGCAAGGCCAGCCCAAGAGTGAAGCCATGAAGACTACAGTCCCTGGCAATGCCACAGGGGCAGAGCCACCTGAGACATCTGCGGTTTGAATCTCACTGCAACTGTTCCTGAGTCCTGGACAAGGAGCTCCGGGATTTCTTGTTTGCTCTGCTGAGTTTTGACATCTTGATTTTGGTACCATTCTTTCTATCCACCTATTCTTTCCTTTTGGAATGAGAATGTTTACCCTGTACCTTTAAGTGCTGGCAATGTGTCATTTTCTGTTTTACTTTTACAGTACATCACAGATAAGAGACTGCCATCTCAGAGGAGACTTTAGACTTGGACCTTTCAGCAACATTGAAACGGTTACATCTTTGGCTATTGGCAATATGGACTAAATGCATTTTGCATAAGGGGATGTGCAAAGTCTCAGGGGACCAGAGGTAGAAAGTTTTGGTTTATATCTATTTGTTCCCCAAAAGTCTCACATGTTCACAGGCAGATGAACACTCTCTTTTGGGAGATCAGTGGTTTACAGGGATTACAATGCTCTTATTGCTGACCTGCCATTAGGAGGAGGGAACTGAATGGAAGAGGTGGTACCTGGTAACACAACCAGCAAAGATTTATCTCCACCCCGAGACCACCCTTTCACTGCTCCCCATCTCCTATGCCATGAGCAGCTCTCTTGCACTGTGCCCTCTGCCATGCCATCCCACCTGCAGCCAGCTAGCTAAGGACTAAAGTCTAAGCCAAAGTAAACCTTTCCTCCCTTAAATTGTGTGTTGTGTAATTTGTCCCAGCAATGAAGAAAATGAGTGAGACAAAGAGGAAAAGGCATGTGCTCAGGAAACATTCCTTCATTCCTTCCTGCTTTTGTTACATTACTGTAGCAGCTACAAATTCTCTGTTCACACAGTTTTTGCTGAAGTGGCCTCTTCTCCAGAGCTGCAACTCTGGGTTCCAGTGACACTATTTTCATCTTTATCCCTCACATCTGGGGTGTGACTGACTTTAGTTACTATTAAGATTCTAAGTGCCCATAACATACCTTATCACTCCTTAACCCTGCCTATCAATCCACAAATAGTCTGCTCACTAAAACCTAATTTCAACCACTAGAAAGAATTCTGATTTCTATCAGGATGATGACTGATACAGGCAAACAATAGTGATTAAATGTAGAATGAGAGATGACTGTAAAAAACTTAATAAATTGGCTTCTAAAACCTTCTTCTAAGAATTTGATAGGATTCTTGAATACTATAATTATGCTCCTCCATCACTGCTGGATATGGCATGAAGCAAGGATTCATGGGCTGGGAGCTTTGCTGTCAACGTGCTGACATTGGGAGGTGGTAAAACAATTAAGTGGATTTACTGGAAGGTCTGTAGGTCACTGGAAGCACAACTCATAATAGATTTAAACAGCTCTCTTAGGACCTCAAGTTACTTCTCACCTCTTACCAGCCTCTCTGGCTTCTTGTCTGGTCATGACATCACTTTATCTTGCTCATGTTGCCATGGTGACACCGTCCACTTGGAAGCCTGCACAGGAGCTAAGCCCATGCTGACACTATGCCTCTGTGAGCTAAGAAACCTCTTTCTTTATAAAGTTACCATACCATATATATTTCATTACAGAAATGGGAAAACTGGGATGTCTCAATACTATATCCTATACTTTCAAAAGTAACCTTTGACAAAAATATGAATTATTATTTCAGACCTTCCCCAAACCTGTCTGTTGTCATATTTCAGATTTAAGTCTTTTTTTGTTGTTGTTGTTGTTTTTGTTTTGTAGAACTGGAGATTGAACTCAGTCCCTTGCATGCTTGCCAGGCAAGCATTTATTCTACTGAGCTATCTCCCTAGCCTAAGTTTCTTATTATCTTATAAAACATATTAACTTATGTTGCCCATCACTTTTTTTGCCAAAATGTGTATCAAGAAAATACTGAATGATTCACTTGATAGCTTTGCTGGACATCAAAATTAAGCTTACTAGTCCATATCTTCCAGAATTTTCTATTTTTAATATATTTAAGTACCTCTAGTTTTTGGGCACCAGCTCATTCCATGACTTCTCCAAGATGACTAGCCATGATGAGGATAACTATACCTGCAAGTTCTCATTTATCTTATGGTTTAGACAGACTGAAAGTCTGGCATGGAAAGTCAACCATGAATAAAAGTTCACTTGGCCTTAGTTTGAACCTAATTTTCACTGGTTGTATAATTTTTCCTCTGTTCATTTATATCATTGCTAGCATTTTCCTCCCTTTCAACTTCTCTACTTATTTTTAAATCAATATCCTGTGCATCCTCTAGTCTCTTGAGATTTGGCATTATTTTCTCCTCACTGGACATAATAAAACTCAAAACACAACTCTACTTGCCATCAACTCTTGATTTATATTGTCATATGTTGCCACACAGACAAAAAAGTGCAGTTAAGAGATAAATGTTGCTTTTTACTAAAAAAATACACAGCAAAGCCATCCTATGCACGCATGCACATGTGTATACACACACATACATGTACTTGCCATGTGTTTGTTAACATGTTGTAGGAAGAAAAGGAATAAAAAGACAAAAGGTCCATCTATAGAAAGCAAATGTTAATATTCAATTAATTGTCCAATCTTGTAAACCTGTATCTAAGCAACAGATTCACCAAAAAAAAAAAAAAAAATATGTATTATAACAACAATTGTTAATACACTATTTTTATTTTGAAAATATGTACCTTATGTACTGGTGTATGTTACTCTTCCTGTCTTCTTTTCTGCTATTTGTTGTTTGCTTTGGTTTTTCTTTTTACTCTTTAAATTGAAATTAAATAAAATTTTTAAAATGTGAAAAACAAAGTTCCTACTCTTTGAAAGGCTTCTGGAAGGGGGCACAAATTATAAAGACACAAGGTAAAGCATAAGACTACAGACGTGAATGCTGAGAGTCTTTACACACTGAAAGAAAACAGCAGTCAGCCTCAAAAATAATTGAAGATGGTGGGCTAGGGAGACAGCTTGGCAGTCTAAGCACTTGTCTGGCAAGCTCACAGTCTCAAGTCTGATCCCTGGTACCAAATACCATGCTGGCCCCAGAACCCCTGATAAACCTGACCAGCCCTAAAGCTGGGCATAATGGCACACACCTATAATCCCAGTACTGAGGAGGCTGACACAGAAGGAATACTATGAGTCTGAGCTGCACAGCGAGACTTTGAACCAAATAAATAAATATATTTTTTTAATATTTAAAAAAATGTAATTGTTCAGTCCAGGGCCTGCTGTGCCAGCCCTGCCCCCAGGGTGCACTGAGACAGCAATTGAGACTGGGCATGGTGGTATACGCCTATAATCCCATCTCTTGGGAGGCTGTAAACAGAGGGATCACTATAAATCCAATCTAGTAGTGAAACCCTGAATACTGTGCAGACCCTTCCCTAAAATACAGAAAACAATAAAATAAAATTGAAGATGCCACCATCTCTCTGGATGTTGATAGAATTCGAGAGAAAATAATAGGCCAGGTGGGGGAAATGTTCCTAAATTTGTCTAACTACGGTTCCTGATTGGAAATTTTAGCTTACTAAAATATAAGCAGGTACATAATTTTAAATTTTCCAACCAGTGTTCTTTTCAGACTTTAGCCAATAATTTACCCTTAAATCTATGCAACCAGTTTCCATACAGGTAGTAGTTCTTAAGTTTTTCTAAGCACTTAACAAGTGCAATTAACACTAATAAGCAGGAAGGATGTGGTGCAAGATCTGAAGCTCACATGGTTTAGAAGGCCATCTTTTCAAAAGAACACAAAATAACAAAAAAGAAAAAAACTAAAGTTTTATTTAGAATGAGAAAAGAAGTCCAACAAATGACTGGAGGCATGGAGTTATAAAGACTTCTTATTCTGAGACACCTTTAAGCCACCAACCAGAAATGCTGTGGTTATACTGTGTCATTTGCTTTCCACCTGGGAAGTCTGTACTCCAGCGTCCCTGCCACTCCCACAGGCCAGGGCAAAGCAGCAGCTCTTCCGCTGGCTTCAATCTCATCAGCTTTGCCTTAGATTCACCTCTAACAGTAAGGTCTTAGGAAAACAATGACTGAGACACAGAGTCAGGAAAGAGACCACTTGGCGGGCTTAAACAATTCCAGGTGATTCTGATATTGGACTGCCACAGCCCCCAGCCTCCTCCCCAAGCCCCAGCCCAAAGCTGTAGGTCACTCGGTGAATAACCGCAGATCTCGTCATGGCTCCACGAGCCATGTGAAATGCCAAAGTATAGTTAAAAAAAAAAAAAATCAATAGACCAATTGTCCTTGATGTGAACATCAAGTCTGTGTGGAATACTGAAAGGTAATGTTAGCCTTTTACATCTAATCATAAAATAATTTCATTGCTCTGTAATTTAAGTAAATGGAAAAGTGAACAGCATAAATCTGTGATGCTCCGTCTGAACAGAAGACAACAGGGCCTACTTATTCCACTCAACAGGGGGAAAAAACGAGTTTTAAACATTTTTTGAAGTCAGAATGCACTGGTTCCTTTCCAACTTCGGTTTGCTCTCCCTGAGTAAAGAAAACCTTAAGTAGATTTGGAGCTTTAACTGCCATCTCCAGGAAATTCTTAACTTGCACAGGCTTCTTGGTAAGGAACACGGTTCTGATCTGAACCCAAGTCGCCCATGGGCAACTTACTGGAGTGACATTCTATCAGTTCACGAGGTATTTTTCTCTTCCAAACTCTTTAAGAAATTACAAGACCAGTTTCCACACAATCAAAACCTACTACTACCCTCACTCCCCAATCCATCCTACCAATTACAGTTCAAGCCAACATGTTCCTCTGGTCCCAGATTTCAGGGGGGGAGAGAGAAAGAAAAGCTGTGGCTGCGGGCAGTCGCTGGCCATCTGAAAATCCTTAGCTCTGCAGCTTTCTGTCATACACAGGAGGGCTTGCTTTCTCCAGTGCGGGATCTCCTGGTACCCATTCCCTCTGGATTTGAGGCTCACTTCATGTGTCAAGCGACTCTCAAACCCACAATCCACAGCCCTAAATCAAAAACAAATTCTCTAAAATTGGCTGATTCTCCCCAGAGTTCGGCGTCGGCCGCGCCCAAAGCGAAGCTGGCAGTGGCGGGGTCGCTTCAGGCCACCTGCAGCCAGGGCCCGGGGCTGTCGTGGTGTCCAGGAAAACAATCCCAACTTTACCGATTCCACGAAGCCGCGGCCCTGCCCCGCCAAAGGTCAAAGTACGAAGGAGGGAATGACTGGGGCTAAAAATCCCGCCGCGACGCGGCGTGGGCTTCGGGCACTGCGGCCCGCGGGGTCAGCAGCTCCGAGACGCAGCCCCGCGGGACACGGCGCGACTCCGGAGTTGCCCGGGAACTTTCCGGGACGCCGCCGCCGCCGCCGCCGCCGCCGCCGCCGCCGCCGCGCCCTCACCTTACTGAACACCTCCAGGTCGTCCTCGTCCTCATCCAGCTCCAGCACGTCGGCCTGCAGAGGGACGGAGGAGCCACGACCGCCTGGCAAGGGGACGCCACCTCCCGGGCTCTCCCCGCCCGCGCCCCCGACCGGGAGGTCCGAGGAACGCACCCGCGATGTCCGGCGCTCGCCCTCCATCCCGACAGTGAGCGCCCGGCCCGCCGCCGCCGCCGCCGCCGCCCGGAGCCCCGAGCGCGCCCATTGGCTCCGCGCGCCCTGCGCCTCCCCTGCCGCCCGGCTCCAGCCCTCGCCCTCCGCGCAGACGCGGAACTGCCGGGCCGGGCGGGCAGGGCCTTGTAGGGACCCGGACGCAGGCGCCTGGACGCTGCCCCACCTGGCGGCGCGCCAGCGCGCGGGGGCGGAGGGGGCGCACGGGCCAGGGACCCAGAGGGCGTGGGGGACACGGGGGCCTAGGGGACATGGGGGGAGTCTGGGCGTCTGGGTGGTGTAAGGAAGCGGGGGACCAGCGGGACCCGGAGGGTGGGGGGACCTTGGGGGACAGAGGGTCGTGGGGTGCATGGAAACCTGGGGGGTGGGGACGGGGCAGTTGGCGGGGGCGTCCCCGCCGAGCAGCCCCAGCCACAAGGGAGGTGTTCAACAGCTACTGCTCTTGGAGGAAGTCACAGAATGAACCATGGATTTGGCGGGATCCAGGAGACAAAAATCCAGAACTGTATTTCGTGCCTCCAAGGCTTGCTGTTCATCCAGGTTGTGAGTTTTTCGAGTCCGCCTTTTCTAAGGCTGCTGCAAACAGAAGGAAGTGGAAACCTCCTCTGTTTTTGTGATTGATTTTCGACCCAGTGACTGGGCTTTGCGGTCATTTCACTGTCAAGCCAAGGAAGTTGAGATTTTCAAAACTATTTTCAGCTGCTTTCCAACATATCTTTTCCTCCTGGAAGCCTTCCTGGAGTTAATGAGCAAGAATGTGACTGGGCGCCAAGGACGACTAGCAAGACTGCCTGTTGCCACCAAGAGAAGTACTTTTCAGACCTTGCACTGCCAAGGCAAAGCTGTAATTACTTAGCTGCTTGTTTCATTCTTATTTTTTTCTGAAAATTCCAAAATGGTTGAAAATTGAGTGCAAATGACCTATTTTTAAACTATCTTCTTAGGTTATTTCTGTTCCTCACCCTCACCACGTTTCTTCTGTACACACTCATTAACATTTTTTCAGTAAATTAAGTTATAGGTAAGAATTCCCTATTGGGGATATGGAAGATATTTTCATTTCTAATTGCAAGACAAAGCTTCACTGTAGTCCCTCTGAACTAACAAAACGTCCCTCTGGTTAGTTTCAAGACATGTTCTCAGTCAAGTTGGTCACTGTCCACTGATTTTTATAGACCTGTATATGCTGTGTACTCTCTGTACCCAAAGTGCTATCTCCTACACATCTTCCAGGAATTATCTATAATCCCATTACCTTCAGACTTTCCAAATGACAGTAAGTTCCCAATTTCTTAATTAATTCTATTCCACCTTATTGGTTGCATTTATTTCGTATGTGTCTCACATTACTAAAGTACCATTTTTTTAGTAAAGATTATAATTTATATTATTATGCCACAATACCAGATGTATTCAAAGCGGTTCTATAATAAAATCTAGGAATATAAGTTATTAAGGCTTCACTTTTTCTCCTCTAAGCTTATTATGGCCAGTAAGGAAAACTCAAGTTTTCTTAACTGCAAGCTCCAAATTAGGAAATTTTTAATGATTTTTCACTTACAGAATTATTCCAGAAATGTAGGGAGCAGACTCAAAAAAATCTGTTAAGAACCAAAGCAGCCCAGCTTGGATCCCAGTTAAAACTTTGCCACAAGACCACTGATGCGGACAGTACCACTACCATTGCTTGCCACTGCATGACGCATTGTCTTCACGTACTGTTGTTGGCACTAGAGGCCAGGGTGCTATCTCTGTCTTCAGTTCTGCAATGCTGTTGAGAATTCCCCTATTGTTATTGCCATAAAAAATGTCCCCACAGTTCCATTTTTCAATGTTGATTGTCCTAGGTCCAGAACTGGAGGATCTGTCTGCTTGGCCTACCTGGCCAGGTATCATGAAGATTGCTAAGGCAGAGAACTGATACAGGTCGGGGCGTGGGGGACGGTGTGCAGCATGCGGAATGGGAAAGAGGATTTACCCCTTTAGTTGGCTCAATTGGCACATCACCTTTATATATGACTCTCACACCCCTCTATTATTGCTCATTATTACTACAGCTCAAAATCTGATTCATCTTACTCTTCCTACAGTCTCAGTGGCACTTTTTTGGGTCATTAATGGAAGAATTCTTAATGCAACACTAAAGCCTTCAAAACATTGATTATAAAATTTTGACTACGAATAAGATTCCAAAATGATCCACAGCTTTATCCCTTGTGCCATAAAATCTTAATCTTATCATACCATTTACTAGTACTATCTAAAAACTGGCAGCTGTAGCTCTACAAACCAACTCCGATAAACTGAAGAAGAGGGGCAAGACAAATCCTCCTGGTGGACAGAACTCTCAGGGTGGCCTCTAGTTATATACTGTGTCAGGAAAGAGAAATGGCCAGATATAGAGGTATATATTAATTCATGAATAGTTGCAAATATAACACTCAGCTAACTGAGGACATGAAATAAATAATATCACAATATTGGATGATTAATAATAGGGAATGTCTTACTTTTCTCTCATTGCTGGGACCAAATCCCCAACACCCAAAATCAAGGAAGGAAAGGTTTATTTAGCTCACAGTTAGTGGAGGTTTCACTCCGTACTTAGCTGGCTCCAAGGCAGAGTGACACATGGCAAAGAGCAGCAGGTCATAGCTGTGGATAACAGCTAAGAGCAAAGGGAGGAGCAGCAGCTGCTATGGCTAGCAAGCCTCTCTCCCCTCCTTACATTTATATACAGATGATTTGCCCCAGGTCAGAGGTAGCACTTACACACATAATCCCAGCATTTGGATCAATAATCCCAGCATTGGATCAATGACAAACTCAAGAAGGCTCCATGATTGCATGAGGCTTTGGTGGGATAACTAGACACAACCCATAAGAGGGAGTGTAGAGAAGTATGTGGAAGGACCCTTGAGAATGATCACAAAGATACTTATGAATGGGAAGCACCCACCAAAAGCCAATACTCCAGAAATGACTTTTGATGATCATGCAGACAGGTGTATGCACTTTGGGTCCAGTCAGACTTTTTGCCATCCTTTGCGTATTGGGTGCAGAAGTGGTGGTGACAGGTCTGGAGTAAAGGTTTGAACTCAGTAACCTGTATGTGTATTCACCAAAGTTAAGCTGACCAGTGAATGCTACCTCTACATACATATACCAATAACAGCACAACCAAAGAGTAAGATTTCAGGGGCTGGGTAGATGGCTCAGTGGAATAAGTGCTTCTCTGGGAAGCGCAAGGGCCTGAGTTCAATCCCCAGTTCCACAAAAAAAAAAAAAAAAACAGCTCTCAATAAAGTGAAATTCTTGGTATGTGGGGCCAAGCCAGCCTTTTCCAACCAGATTGATAATCCTGAAGCTCTGCCCTCATGGATTGGGTAGACATTTGTCCTCACCAAAATACATACATTCATGATAGTATCTTCCAGCAGTATTTGCCAGCACCACCATGCATGGAGTAGTAGAAGGTCCTGTTCACTATCACGGCATTCTATTTAGCATCACATCTGTCCAAGAAACATATTTTAGAGCAAAGAAAGATTTCATAAGCTCACATGTATGAAGCCAGATCTTCTTACCATACGTTCTACACCCTGGAAGTGGGTGGACTTGCTCCTTGGAGAATTTTATAATGCCATTTGGGGAATAGCAACCTGAAATTATGGGGTTCTATCTCAGAAGAAGAAGTATATGCTTTATAGCATGGTCTATTAAACAATATTTATCTATCTCCATAAGTAGATGAAACAAGATCTCAGAAATAAGAATAGCATCGCTCACTGTTACTTCTAACAACCCACTTGAGAATTTTTGCTTTCTATTCTCTTTTCTGATCCAGAAATGACTCAAATTTCTTAACTCATTGGTTAGAACAGATTGCTTGACTCCATTCCACCTGAAAGGGGTTACAAAGTACCATAATGCTCAGTGTTCCAATATACAGAGGGTCACAACTACTTGAACAGCACAAACAGCTGTTGTAACCCTAAAGCTGTTAATTATGGGTAATTAACATGTGGTATGGACAACTTAATGCAGGGGCCATAACCTCAACCCTGTGGTTAATTCCTAATTATCTGTAAGTGGATAGATTTTTACATGAAATTTCTTAGTGCCTTTGAGAACTCAGGCATGCATTTCAGATTATTCAATTTTCTCGTCAACAAAGTCAGATAATTAATAGTAGATACTTCAAAGGTTATGAGGATCTAAGAAACTAAAATCCATGAAATCAATTGTGAGCTAAATAGCTATATATATATATATATATATATATATATATATATATATATCCTAATGGTTTTATTACTATCACCAGTAATATTATTAAGTAGTAGCATATAATTGCCGTATTTGCTTTATAATTTCACTTGGAGTCCTAAGCAGTGGAATTAGCTCCTATAATGCAGTGTAAGACTTTTAACTGTGTTGATACATTGTGTCAACTTGGCTGAATCAGCTCTGGCAGTTCTCAACGTGGGGGCCCAGCCCTGCAGGTGGGCGGGGCCCAGGAATTGAGAAACACTTCCAGTGACCCCGTCAGATTTCATGCCGCCCTGCCCCACTTTCTTGGAGAACTGTCTTTGGAGGAGATTGACCTCTGCAGCGCACCACTTTGGAGGAGCTCTGGTCTTCACCGCAGAGCTCCGCTCTTCATTGTTTTCTTCTGCATGAACTGCTGTTATTTGCCTTGTAGCCAGCAGAGTATGGACTGAACCCTCCAGTAACTGTGAGCTAAATAAATCTTTCCTTCTTTCATTTTGAGTGCTGGGTATTTGTCCCAGCAAGGAGTAAAAAAGTAACTAAGATAGTAACTTCAATTGAAGGTATGTTTTTAAAAAGGTTTCCCTTGCTTTATGGTGATGTTAGCAATTTTAAGTTCTCCATCATTTAATGGAATAAAAATAATAATAATAAGGCAACATGGACTTAAATGCTGTACAATTAACTCAAAATATCTGAAGGAAAAAAGACACAATTCCATGATCTCAAATGGCTTTTTTCTTGACTAGCTTCTAATAATCCTGCTATCAAAAGCAAATATCTAAAAATGATCATTAGTCAAAACAAAAAGGAAACATTATATAAGACAACTGAAAGTATAGAGGGTTAATATAAGACATATTATGACTATTCAATGAATAGGACCTAACTAATTCTGTAAGTGACGGGGCCGGGGACATAGCTCAGTAGAATAAGCGCTTCCCTGGCAAGCTCAAGGGCCTGAGTTCAATTGCCGGTTCCGTAAAAAATATATAAATTAATTAAATAAAAATAAATAAATAAAATAAATAAATAAACTAATTCTGTAAGTGAGCTGATTTTTATGAAGCTTAATATTGCCAAATTTGTTTCCACATATTAGTGTCTTTAGCAACAAACTTTTGGTTGTTTATAAAGTTTCTTGCATTCATCATATTCTGTTTCTTTGGACAAATCCATCAGATAGAACTTGCTATCATATAATTCCCCTTAAGTAGTGCCATTATAACCAGATTTATCTGCAGTTCTTTAAAGATATTTTCTTGAAGAAAACTTTAGAAAAAGTTGTTTCTAGCAAATTGCAACACATATGTTTAGTGACAGCTTTAAATGCAAATGTTATAAAAGCATTGAGAACTATATCATAAAAAGAAGATAAATGCTTATATTCTTTTTAAAAATAATGTCATTAGTTGAGATACGACTCATATACCAAACAATCCATCCATTTAAAATAGGCAAGTCACTGATTTTTGACACATTCAAGTGTTTTGAAACCATGAAAAAAAATCAATGCTCATTTTCCTATCTCCCCCCATATATCTCTGTTCCCATAAAGAATCATTCTCACCTATACCTAGACTCCAGACCTTGGAACTACTAATATATTTTTTATCTCAAAAGATTTTTCTCTGTCCTGCATATTTTATATAGATAGAATCTGTAATACGTAATCTTTTGACACCAGCTTCTTCTACTTGGCATAATTTTTTTCAAGTTCACCTATGTGATAGTACACAGTGGTGCTTCATTCTTTTGAGCACCAAATAATAAAAAAATTTTATGGATTTTAACATGGATTTACATATTTGTTGGGTAATGAACACATGCTGTCTTTTGGGGGGGCTAGTAGTAATAATGTGGCTATGAACACAATTACATACAACACTTTATGTGGCTCTATGGTCCTATTTCTTGGGTATATGTCAATGAATGGAATTGCCAAGTATATAAACTTGGAGGAGATTGACCTCTGCAGCCGCACCACTTTGGAGGAGCTCTGGTCTTCTATTTTTAAACTTCTGAGAAAATGCTTGGTTGTTTTGCTGTACTATTTTACATTCCTATCAGAAATGTATATACTTTTCAATTCATGTACATCTTTGACAAAACTTGCTGCTGTCATTACTGATTATCTCCATGCTAGTGGCATGAAGTAGTATGTGTCATTGCAGCCCTGATGGGTATTTCCCTGATGGCTAGTGACACTGAGAATATTTTTATGCAATTTTTGGGCACCTATGTACTATTCGTTGATCTATTTAGATCCTTTCCATAATTTTGAAATATTTAACTTTTTGCTATAGTAAACTTTGTTTAAATTTCAACATATAAATCCTTTATGAGATATATTTTATGAAAATACATGAAATATCCTGTGGATTGCTTTTATGGTTTATACTGAAAATGTCCCTTGAGTAGCTCATGTGTTTGAAAAGTGATTGGATTATAGGGACAGTATAGCTGATAGGAAGTAGGGCCTGCTTGAAGGTGAGCCACGAGGGTGTGACCTGGAAGAGTATATTCTTCCTCTTCTTTCTCTCTGCTTGCTTCTTGAAAGCCATGAAGAGAACTGTTGTTGTCTGCCATGTCCTTCTACCCCATCGCTCTTGACCAGGATCAGACAACCCCCACACTAAAACTGTGTACACAAGGAGACCTTTCCTCCTTTTGTGTCAGTTTCACTTTTGAGAAGTCTGATTCACTTATTTTTCTCCTTCTTTTTTTTTTTTTTTCTTTCTGGTGCCATATCTAAGAAAACATCAGCCAGGTACTATGCTATGATTGAAGGTTGTGATCATCAAAATTATTACCCTGAAATCCTAATGCCTAAGTATTCACTATTAGTTGGAGTGGCCATTTGGGTGTGATTAAGTCATTAGAGCAGAATCCTCATGAATAAAATTAATGCCCTTGGAAAAGACTTCAGAGAGCAAGCTTATTTCTTTTCCTGTATAATAGTATTGGTATAGGGCAACTATAACTTGCAAGTTGCTAGATGTCAGGTGGAAGGAATTCTCACTACAGTATCAAGTGAGCTGTCCAAAGCAAAAGCCCTTTGGTAGCTGTTAAGAATATCTGAGGTTAGGGGGCCAGGAAGATGGCTCAGTGGAATAAGTGCCTCCATGGCAAGCACAAGGGCCTGAGTTCAATCCTCAGTTCTTATTTTATTTTATTTATTTAAATAAATAAATAAGAATAGGTGTCTGGATAGGGAAATTCAGTAGCATAGCAGGATACAAAATCAATACTCAAAAGTTAATAGCATTCCTCTACACAGATAACAAGCACACTGAAAGGGAAACAATAGAAACAATACCTTTTACAATAGCACCGCGGAAAATGAAATAACCTTGGGATTCACTTAACCAAGAAAGTCAAAGATCTTTTCACGGAAAATTACAACACCCTAAGAAAAGAGATTATAGATGATTGCAGAAAATGGAAAGATATTCCATGCTCCTGGGTAGGAAGATCCAGCATCGTGAAGATGGCCATACTCCCAAAACTGTTGTACAGATTTAATGCAATCCCTATCAAACTGCCACCAACATACCTCCCAGATATAGAGAAATCAATCCTAAAATTTATTTGGAACCACAAATGACCTAGAATAGCAAAGGCAATCTTGGCCAATGAAGACAAGGCAGGAGGCATCACAATTCCTGATTTGAAATTATACTAGAAAGCCACTGTGATAAAATCAACATGGTATTGGCAACAAAATAGACCTGAGGATCAGTGGAATAGATTAGAAGATGCAGAGGCATCTACGAAAACACTCAGCCATCTTATCTTCGACAAAGGGGCTACATAAGCTCACTGGGAGAAAGATAGCCTCTTTAACAAATCGTGCTGGAAAACATGGCTTTCTACATGCTGAAAACTAAAACTTAACCCAGCTCCATCACCATGCACTAAGTTAAAGTCAAAATGGATTAATGATCTAAACATTAAAACAGAAAAACTCAATCTCCTGGAAGAGAAAGTAGGAGGAACTCTTGAAGACATAGGAGTAGGTAAAGAGTTCATGAACAAACATATATTCGCACGGGAAGCACTTGAAAGAATCAACAACTGGGATCAACTCTTCTTAAGGAGCTTCTGCATGTCAAAAGAAATTGTCAACAGAGTGAAAAGACAACCCACAAATTTAAAAAAAATCCTAACTAATAAGCAATCAGACTTATTAGTTAGGACTACTAACTAGAATATAGAAAGACTTAAATCAGGACTACTGTCTAGAATATAGAAAGAATTAAGATATAACAGGTCCCTCAAATTTAAAGACCCAGTTCAGAAATGGGCATCTCAGATGAATACACACTTCTCAGAGGATGAAATTAAAGAAGCAAATAAATATATGAAAAAATGCTCCATATCGCTAGCCATTCATGACATGCAAATAAAAACAAACACTGAGGTACCATCCCACTCCAGAAAGAATGGCTATCATAAGGAAATCAACCAACAACAAATGCTGGAGAGGTTGTGGGGAAAAGGGAACACTTCTCCAGTGCTGGTGGGAATGTAGACTGGTACAACCATTGTGGAGGTCAGTGTGGAGACTCCTCAAAAGAGTAGGACTAGAAATCCCATTCAAGCCGGCTATCCCCCTACTGGGAATTTTCCCAAAGGATCTGGATACATTGTATCATAGAGATATATGTGTACCTATGTTTTTAGCAGCACAATGTGTGATAGCAAAATCTTGGAAACAACCAAGATGTCCATCATATGAGGAATGGTTGAAAAAGATGTGGTATTTGTATATAATGGAGTATTACTCAGCTATTAAGAATGATAAGTTTGAAGCATTTATACTGAAGTGGATGCCACTTGAACATATACTCATAAGTGAAATAAACCAGACACACATGTGTAAATATCATATAGTCTCCCTAGTATAACAAGCGAAAAGCAGAAATACAAAAGGAAACATACAACAACTAAAATCAATTGAGTGAGATAAGGCAAAGTAAATGGCATATGCTGCTGGATACTAATCAGCTTTTCTTCTGGATGGTTAACAACCTAAGATCACAAGTCAGAGTTGGAGAAATAGAAGAGCCACAAGGCCAGCCAACATTTTTGGCCCTAGCCTTTCAAGGTCAGCGAAGACTCAGGACATAGGAGAGCCTGTACTGCAACATCATGAAACTCAGGTGAGCTCCAAATTTTCTGAGCAAGGAGATTATGGAGCCATAGAGGAAAGAGATTGAAGTTCTATAGTGTGCCTGGGGAGGGTCACATGAAGAGAAAACTTTCTCTCAAGCTCTCACAGAGAGCAAACTGGTCAAGCATTGGCCGTGACTCATCCACATGGATGACACAGACAAAGGAACTACAGAATAATGCACAGGACTACAAGATAAACCCTGAGAGGACTTCACTGACCACAAGAAATATAAAGTTCATGTGTTGGTATATAAGTCTTGATCTATTTAGGTCTTAACCATCCAGCAGAAAAGTATAAAAATGAAGTATACATCGTGGGGCCATAATATTAAGCTGAGCTGTAAATGGCTATGGTCGACAACTTCTTTGAATAACTCATTGTTGTGGAATGCTGGACTGTGTTGGACTGTGGTGTCAAGTTCAAGCACCTAAGTTAGTTGAATGACAATGGAGTGCCCACCTTTGACAGGTGTAAACAAAGGAAGTGGAATAGAAAGAAAAAATCATGATGTGTGTGTATAGACAGTACAGTTGGGATAGATAATGCTGTGCTTCTACATAATCCTATGAGAGGCAAGATCTGCATTAATGGTGGTTGGACAGGATATTATGTTGGCTTCTAGTACTATGGTCATCCACTAGGAAAATAATTATTGTATTTTTGATATAATTCAGGTATAAAAAATAAGATAAGTAAGCAGCTACACTCTTACTTTACTGATAAGAGACATCTGCTAAAATAATATCTGTAAATAGAATATCATGTATGCACCTTGTACGATACCAAAACATTATGAAAACAGTTTGCAATGTATTAATTTATCAAATCTGTCTTG